>JALLBH010000228.1:0-31085 GCA_036940005.1 Skeletonema menzelii | reverse complement strand
CTACAACTCATCTCTCCAACCACTTTGGGAGAATGAATACTGCTGCTCAATACCAATGCCCCACCCTTAACAACCGGTCATTCCCTACGCCCAACTCGATGGTAGACACGAAATGCCCATTGGTTAAGGGTGGGGTCAGAGTTATCGACACAATAGACAGGTGTGTATGTTGGTGTATGATGTACGAATTCCTACGTAGCTCACGTAGAAATAGGAGAAATCATTATGCTAGAGCGTTTGTTACTGGTCAACCCTATAGCAGCGCATCACTTTTCCGGAATAAGCCTAACCTTCTACAAGAAGCTTGGATAGAGAGCGGATGTTGTGGCAGTGTGGGGTGTGGGAGTTTCGTTTACTCTTGTTGCTAAAAGCTGCCCTACAGCAATGAAGGACATAATAGCGCTGCTAATACTAGCTGCAGCATGCAGGCAATGCTCAAGTTTTGTTCCATCACGCTTGTTCATGCCCAAGGTGGTCTCTAAAAGCGTTGAAATAGAACAGAATTTTAGAGGGTGTCGGGCAAAGAGAAAAATATCGACCGAGGAGAACGACAACGTCAGTAGTAGCCAAGAAGGTGATGCTTTACTATCATCTATAGATGAGGATCAAAATTCAAATGATAATACTGTTCCGAGGCAAACTCTATCGGGAGGAACACCACTCATATTAGATATGGCACGTCGAATGTTAGTGTGGGACGACGAACTTTATCAAGGCCTGAACGATGCGTCCACTTCATCAGAACCATCATCTTCGGCTGATCCTACACAAGCTGCAGCAGCGAACGCGGCTGCAGTGGCAGCCCTGCCAAGATGGAGACCAAGGTCAATAACACAACAATCTATTTCGAATGCAAATCCATCTTTCAGGACGTCTTCACCAATAATGACTAATGCAGGGTATGCTTCTATTTTGAGGAGAAACAGCCGCAAGAAAAACAAGCCAAGCATGTGGAGACACTGCTTGAGAGTTTATGAAAAAATGGGAGATTTAGAGAAAGAACAAAGAAAGACTGATAAAAAGGGGAAGATGATAAAAGTGAAACGCAGTACTGCTCATCACGAAGCTGCATTGGTCGCAGCAAGCAAGTTGGGTCTATTTGAGGAAGCTCTCTCTATTTATCAGAGAGTTGAAAAGGTGGCATTGGCTTCAAATAATGAAACTCATACTTCTAGTGCTGATGGCGCAACCGTGACGAAACTGAGGTCAAAGAAGATTCGTATAACTGACAACATGATACTGTCAGTCGTCAAAGCATCTGTAAAAGCTTCGCGGATCAAAAAGACGACAACAAATTCGCCAAGCTATTTGGACTCAAGTACTAATACTGAGATGCCTACTGTTAGAGAGGGCAATTTCAAGTCAAATTCAACCGTGGGAAATACAACAATCTATGATGAAAACACCGATGATGTTCCTCCAATTCAACCTCCTACATCAGCACGTCATACATTGCGATTACTGACGACTCAAGAGCGACGGAAACCACTGGATTTCGCAAGAGATATCGTTTTAAGTATGGAAGAAAAACACGACATTCCTCTTGTTTCAAGACACGTCAACCCT
Organism: Skeletonema menzelii; assembly: GCA_036940005.1. NCBI lineage: Eukaryota > Bacillariophyta > Thalassiosirophyceae > Thalassiosirales > Thalassiosiraceae > Skeletonema > Skeletonema menzelii. The sequence goes on along the minus strand of JALLBH010000228.1, from coordinate 29,519 downwards.
TTAGCATCAGCATACCTTCATCTTGGTTTGAGATCCGAAGCTGCAAATCTCATTAATAGCCTGAACGATCGAATGCCGCCGCCACCAGATACGTATCCAAAGAAATCGAAAAAGGAAAAGAGCGAGCTAACATCTCCTAACCCGAGGTTTTCTGAAGGAGTGCAGATTGTGAATTGGGAGGACGATGATTTGGATGATGGGAACGACGACGAAGAATTCGATAATGGTTACGAGTCTCCTCAGCTGAATATATATGATGTACAATCAAAAGATCGCGGTTCGTACGCACTCTTAGTGAAAGGTGCAGTCATTGATGAAGATTGGCAAGGCGCTGTTGCTGAGTTACAAAGAATGAACGACGCTGGGCTTCATCCCAATTCAAGTAATTTGAATTCATGGTCTGAGGCGATGGAAAAAGGATGCCGTCCTGCGGGCAAAGGAGAGGTCATGGATGATAGTTATTACAGTAACAGACAACGAAGGAGGAGCTGGAGAAAGAGGAGAGATCATTTATTTTATGGAAATTTACGCTAAGTCAAATGATATTGTCATTAAAGTAGAAGAACAGCGCGTATTGGCGTCGTAGGTCCCCACAAAATGCTTCTACATAATGATGAATGGAAGCGCTTTGTGCTTTGTGCGTCTTCTCCGAAAAACAAACCCAAACGCACCTGTAGGTACGTCATACCTCTCGATATCCGATATCCGATATCCGGTCAAAGAAATATAGTCGACTCATACTTATCGCTTATGTAGTTAAATCTCCACCGCTGGTACTGCCTCCAAAGACGAAAGTAGCATCGGCAATTCTGTTGTGTAATATTAACGGTTATGCTGTAATATCGCTGGCAGACTTCGTTACCATGAGTTTGATCTACACATCTCCAACTTCCAGAAACAATATCTATCTTGGAGGTAAAGTTGACGCCAAGTCATTTTCCACCCTGAAGCAGCGCAATATTCTCCGAATATTGAATGTAACTCCAGCGAAAGAGGCCGGTATTACTGCTGGTGTTCCAAATTATTTTGAGCACAACAAGGGCGGAATGTCAATCAAGTACAAGCGCATTTCAGTGTATGATGCCTCGACGAGTGATCTCCTTTCTCATGCAGAAGAAGTTACAAACTTCATCCAGAGCGGGTTGCATCATGGGAGCGTGTTAGTTCATTGTCAGAGGGGTGTCTCGAGAAGTGCCACCGCCGTAATGTTTTACTTGATTAGGTGAGCCTCTTGCCTTCCACTCAATCCAAATCTTTTTTTTACTGCAACTGCAACCATTCGCCCTTGCAACTCACATCCACTTCTAAACAACGTATCAAAATGAAAATCATCACGTCAACTGGAGGATGTCAACAGAAAAGCCAATATGACGTACCATCAAGCCTTCCAATTATGCAAACAAAGACGATCTACCGTAGATCCAATCCCAGCTTTCTGTGAGCAGCTGAAAAGGTACGAACAGGAATGCCGGGAGCTTGGATATTTAACTGCAACTGATGTGCAAAATAGAAATTTAAATGGAAGAGAGGATGAGTGCGCAAAGGAACAGAACAAAGGCTTATGTACAATCCATACTGAAACTGAAATTGTTGGGAGCAAAAGACAAGTGGAAGCAAGTGGGGATAGAGCGGCAAAAAGACGGATGAGCCCTAGCATCGGCCCAAGTAAACCAAGCATAGGGACAGGTAGACCAATTGGAAAAGGTCCAAGTATAGGACCAACTAGACCAATTGGAATTGGTCCAAGAAGTATAGGCCCAAGCATTGGACCACAAATTGCATCAAATCTATTGCAGACGAAAGCTCCGATTGGACCTCAAAGGCCTCCATCAGAAGCAGAGCGGAGTAAAGAGTCCAAGAAGTCTAAATGACAAAATAAAAGCTGGAACATGAACAAGTTGAGTCCAGTTGAGTGCAACAAAATGGGACTAATAATAACTGTTTATTTTATCTTGTCAAGATCATCTGAAACGTTTCACTGAAGTCGTTTATTTGGCTAAAATAGAAAGACAATTTTTCAGCTGATTTTTACCCCGAGTCCCCGAGTGCCAAACTTTGATCCGCTTCTCCGTCAGTGAGAGAGGGGTAGAATAAAAAAATTAAGAGTAGGTAGGTACCTACCTACCTACTTATACTTACCTAGAGAGAGGTAAGCATTGATTAGGAGTAGGTACCTAGGTAGTAGGTATGAATGAGGGGAAATATCACACAGAATTTTGAACAGCGTTAGTTAGATGGGGTAGTATTTGATCAAAGACACTTTTTGGAACCGCAGCTTTAGCAAGCGCGCAGTTCTTGTGTTGTTCTTTTGTTCTTGCTTGGGCGTTGGGCCGGCTTGGGGTTGCTTTTTTTCGGGAGCACAAAAACACCACTACAAGAATTGTAATCACCATGATAATTATCGAACAGGATGCCATGCTACGTGTATTAAACACGGCTAATATGCTACTACCATGTCATCCGCGTGATGCTGTGCCATGGATAACGCCATCGGCCGGCGGCTACGCAGAGGCAAACGCTGCACTTTCAAAGGAGCCGCCATCGTTGGACGTGAAAAAGCGTTCCAACGATGATTTTTGCCCGGACTTATTATCCCTCGAGGCCGACGAAGACTGCATAAGTTTGAGCTCTTGTAGTAGCGCCGCCTCTTCTTCCGTTAGCGGGGGAGCAGGTGAGCGCAGAGTCTCATTCGCTGCACCTCTGGTGACCGACGTAAGGACACGTCCAAGGACAAAAGATTGTGATAAAAGAGACCTTTTTTACAGCTCCCAAGAGACTGATAGGTGAGTAAGCAATGTAGAAGGCAGGCGTTGATATTGGATAGGCTTTCCTGCCGCAATCAATGTTGTCATGGAGGATTGGAATTGCCATTGCCTCCTCTGGCAAGGTTGATTTTTTGGAAATTTAACACGTGACGTGGCAAGTACCACGGGTTACGTAGGAACTTGTAGCTAAATTTATCGCAAATTTGTTCATCCCCCCACTCAACTTTTTTCTCCGTTTCATGTGCAGGTTTCGCCAACTGTATCGAGAAGAGAGGAGCTCGCAATCCTCCGACGATGTATTAAATGTAAATTTATCTTCCACTGACGAGGAGCAACCACTTGCCCGCCGTCGTATCTCGAAAGTCGTCGTAGCACACAACGAGAATCTCGAAACCTTCTACGACTTCCAAGAGTCTTTTGCCTCGCCTGAGAAAGGCGGGGCATCCTTTAATGATGTCTTCTTTGACAACGACAGCTTTTGGAGCGGATCAATCACGTGGTACTGACACATTATTGAAACATTGATTGTGCTTTACGCACTCTGTTTTGTTTTGTTAAATAATTGTTTTGTCTACAATCCGTGTATCGTAAGTGATCCATGAGTGCGTGAAACTCGCGCTTCAAATGCCTACGCTGTCGTTAGTCACAAGTTGCAAGAATATCAAAGGTTCTCTTGTTAAGTCTGAATCTGTACATTTCACTTGGGGTCTTAGGTCCCTGTGACCCTTCTGGTCGCACCTTTCCAAGTATTTTTCGCTAGCTATCTTGCAATCGTTTCCATCTACAGCGAAGAAATTTGTCAAACAAGTTTCACCTCTTCATGTATTCTCCACCTTATATCTGAATGAAGGCAAATCCATCTGATTCCATACATTCTTGTGCACTGTGTAGCACACCTGTACCTTATAGTTTAGGATGTCACTAATGTAAAATTGACTTTACATCGAAACGATTCCTATCTGGACCATTATTCTACATCAACTTTTTGTCTTCATCAATATATTTTACGTCTAAAACCCTTAAATCTGCTCAACGTTATCGTCTGTGAGTGTTGGGGTGCTCATGTATATTCTTTACATCAAATACAAGTCATTGGATTTCTCTCGCAACATGATCTGCACCCCTTGCACTATTTTGGGTGTATCAGTATCCTGCACATGATTTTCATCACAAACTTCGCGCATCTTCTTCCTTCTTGGATTGTTATTTCTTTCACTTAATATCGACAGCGCTTTTATCGATTTACTCCTTGGACTCAAACCATTTTCCACCGTTCCAAGCTTCACTGGCAAATGCTTCTTACTAGGCACATAACCTTCTTCTATCGACAAATTTGAACCTGACTGAGACGATTGGAGGCTTGTTTCGTCCCAATCTTGTCCTTCTGCCAATACCTCTACATCGTCAGTGAATTTAGTGGCATTCCGATCATCTTCCATCTCTTTCATTTCTTGTTCTGTGAAGAACAATTTTTTCAAGTCTTGTTCCTCAGTCATTGGACGGTGGTGTGTTTTAGTGATCACAGGGTACTGAAAGTTGACAGAGCGTATCTTCTTCTTTGGTGTTGGAGATTTCGTTGACTCTTTCGCCGTTGACTGATTTGAAAGCTGATTGGGGGTATTCTCTTTTTGTTGCTTTTGTGTAAAGAGCGTCCAAACTTCATCGGCAAGAGTTGTCAGGGACAATCTTGTGCAACTTATTGTCGGCGGCTCATTATTATCCATCTTCAGAGAGTCTTTGCTGCAACTGTGCAATAAACAACTACTTATTACAACATTTGCTGCCTATCAAAAAGCATCGGCGAGTAAAAATAATAAAAATGAAAATCTTGCTCAGATACAATGTCTTCTTGTGAGAATGAAGGCCGAGAAAGAAACGAAAACAGAAGGCCTTTCATTCTTCTTCAAGAGAAGAAAACTTCATGCCACAGTAGAAGAGAAAAGAGAGAAAGACCTGCGACCACGGGCGATGGGCGGGCGGGCGGTGCGGGTGGCGATGGGGGAAAATCATCGCCTTGCTTCTTGCTTGATAATACTAACCTCTAGATACCATGGCGACGAAAGCAGTTATTGGCCGCGGCCTTCGCGAGGCTGGAGCAGCATTAAAGCATGCTTCAGGGATGGAGGTATGTGCCGCATTAGTTTGGTTGTGTCAGATTATGTGTTTGATAGCTTGCACGCCAGTGTAGGTGTTTTAGCACTTGATGTATCGATGCATAATTTTGACAGCATGCTTTTTTATTAATCTGAAATAACTGATCTGTTAACTCATGCTATTACGCAGATATTCACACGACACCGTCCTAAGATGACGTTCCTAAACCAAAAGCCATTTCAAACTAATGATACGTTCATTGCTCCAACCGCCTCCGTCATCGGCAACGTCACCAATTGGGACGAATCCTCGGTCTGGTACAACGCGGTAGTAAGAGCAGATTCAGGGTTTCCGATTACCATTGGATTTTGTTCAAATGTGCAAGAGGGAGCAGTGGTAACGACATTAAGCTGCGCTAAGGGGGCAGTGAATGGCGACCCTTTGAAAAGTGCTGGGTCTCATACAAATGCATCGGGGGATGGAGTTGTTGCGGGGGGAGGAGAAGTTGGGAAAGTTCTCGACACAGGTTTTCCTCCTATTACACACATTGGTCATTACTGTTCGATAGGGTCTGGTTCTGTTCTTGTCTCTTGTCGTGTTGATGATTTTTGTGACATTGGCGACAAATGTACCATTCTTGAGGGTGCTTGGGTGGAGTCTCATGTTATTCTCGAACCAGGATCAGTTGTGCCGCCCTACACACGTATTCCCAGCGGGGGGAGGTGGGGTGGAAACCCTATCAAGTTTTTGGGAGAGTTAGGGGATGGTGCAAAGGATGGCATCAAAAAGAAGGCTGAAGGCAGGGGTATTATGGCGAAAGAGCATGCGGTAGAATTCTTGCCAGTTGGTAGCACTTATTTACACTTGGAGGATTTAGAGAGGGAAGGCAAGACAGCAATTCAAGGATAAGTTCTATTTGTTTGAGGCAGGGTTGACAAACCATTGTCAGCTCTCCGTTTTGCAGGGATTGAGAATAGACTGGGAAAAGGATGAATTAGGTGACTAGTAGGGCCACCATGTAATATTAATTAAACCATTACCAATGCGATACCTTGTTTTTTTTAGCGACAATCTAATATTATTTCTACTTATTGCCCGACTTCCTAAAAGCTGAACCTCCAAAATAGCCTATTGTTGAGCTGACAGTAGTGCCAGCCGTTACCCAACATAAAGATGTCATCAGATCTGCATTTATCTCAATCGAAGGTACCTCACCTGCTATTCCCAAAGCTATCAAACCTATCTGTAGAGACGTGTTAATCTTGCTCAGCAAACTCGCTTCCACTTTGAGAGGGGTATTTTGTGGATCCATGACAGCATAATTATTCGTATTGTCGTTGCCTAACTTCTTCATAGTTTCTTCTTTGACCAAATAATATACACTAAAAACGATGCCTACATCTCTCGCAACCCACAACCCAACTAACGCGCCAGGTAATGTTTCAGTGTACCACAAAGTCAGGCTCAAAGCACTTATGAAGACTTTGTCCGCAAAAGGGTCCAGATAAGTACCTAATACAGTCGATGTCGATGGGAACTTCCTCGCGATAAAGCCATCAAGAAAGTCAGTGAAACCCATTACAAGAAATAGTGATAATGCATATAGTGGTATGGTTGAAGGATCCATGTGTGTGGCAATAGTTTCTGACGCAGTAGTAGTTGCTGACGAAGTATCTATTCCTGCTACTACATCATTGGAATGCTTCGTGTGATGATGAGTGATCAAGAGATATGAAAGGTATGGAGTTGCTGCAATGCGTGACAATGTCAATATGTTGGGAATTGATGTCAATTGTGTCAATATAGCGCCAGCGGCACGTTGATTCAACGCTGATGTTGTTGTATTTTTGTTCTCGTCATTCATTTGCTTTGGTCCAACATGATTTTCAGTGTCTTTAGTATCATTACCGTCTTTTCTTGTGCATCTTGAATCCAATAACATACATGAATTTGAGAACATTTTCCGTCTATCTGTCGCATCACTGCAATAGAGAAGATGCAGATGATAGGAAGTGTTGAACAATCTTTTACTGACAGATGTGGAAGCAGCTTGGAAAGATCTCTTTTGGACATTAGATGATGACAATATATTCCTCCATTCGTAGCAATAATTCTTGCGGCTGGATGTTGCGAAGACATGTCTTATCGCTGCGGTGAGGTTGATTGAGCTGAACATGGTCCTCCCGGCAACTCCAAAGCGCTTGCACAAGATAGCGTTGTCAATCTTTTAGTCAATGACAAGATCGATGGTTTGAAAATGAGTTGGACTGTACGCAGAGAGGTTGATAGTCGCTCGAACATACCCCTTGGGATAAGAATTTTGCAGGCTGGGATCCAGGGGGATATAAATCGGTAGTCTTGTACTAATTCCTAGGATTCAAATCTCTAGGCTGAGATTTCCAATTTTTTTGGAGGGGGGGTACGATACAAGGAAATTGGGGGATAAGTAGTTCGAGCGACTCAACTTCTTCTATTACTCTTAATTGTAGATACATCGGCTGTGGATCGAGAGTGGAGAGACTTGTACTAAAAGATCGAGAGTGGAGAGACTTGTACTAAAGATATATTGTGCGTAACGGTGTCGGTCCGTTATGCATCCCGCTTACGCCTCTTTAGTAAGCACTTTTATGCAATGAATATATTGATTGTAATTTAACCAGTATTTTTTCCTCCGTATAGCAAATCATATCTCTCCATTACTCGGAACCTCACCTCTTCATCATCTCTCTCGGCTTTCCTATGAAACAATAAATCATGAACGAACAAAGTTCCTCGCTCCGATATCATTCTGGCCTCATTCAAATTTTCCTCGCACCACTGAATCTTCCTCTTCAGATCAGAAGGATCTGTAAAATCGACAGGAACAAAATGCAAGTAAGGCTCCAAATAGCTTTCCATCAACCAAGAAGTACTTTGAAGCTCTTCGGGCATTAGTACGACGCTCTTGCTAAGCATCATCACAAAAATAACTTCAATGCTGGCTGGATCCTTCTCCTCTCTCACAAGGTACCTATTTAAAAGCATTGCATCAATGCCAATAGTTTTGGAAAAGGTACTACCAGTGATAAAACATGGCTCAGGTTTCTTTTGCTCGAAGTCAGTATCCATTTTTTCAACCAGACCTGACTTGACAAGTTCAAGTGTTGAAGTGTCAAAACCAAAAGGCCAGAGAATGCCATTTCCTTTGCAGGAGATTGAACCTCTTGATCTTGTAAAGAATGGAACTTCGGCAGTTTTGCATGGATCTTCGCCAAAGTAGACAATCTTTGTTGCGTCGTTCAGGAACACCCTCTTGGACTCTTTTGTGCCCCCGCTGTCAGTTCGCCATGAACTAATTGAAGCAAGTCGCAAATGGTCACCCTTCTCTGATGCACGCAATCTAGCAAATGAATTGGATTTGAGATCTGCAGTGACTCTATCGTCAAATGCCGGCAATGATTCTTGGCAAAGCTGACGAATTTCATCCGAATAAGAACTGTTCAACATGGCACAATCTGATAGCTGCCGACCTGATGAAATGAAAAGATCGTCACTGGATATATTGTTCTTGATCAAATGTGCAGTTGTTGGTTCGATATGAATTGAGCTTGTGTTGTTGAACCAATCATTCATAATGTACTCCACTCGTTCCTCTACTGAGGGGAATCTACTTGCTCTATCGGTGGGGTGTTTCTTCCAATTCACGTCAAGCGGGTGTTTCGAGTTTAGTTCTGAAGTGCACCCAAAGTTGTTCTCAAACCGTTCCATGATAGAAATCATGATATTTTGCTCATCTTTATTAACTTCTGGGTGAAAGAGCAAGTCGTAAATGAAGAGGGTGCTCCGTTCAGCTATCATACGAGTCTCTTCTGGATGGTCTTGTGCCCACTGTATCATTTCCTCAACATTGGAACAGTCTCTTTTAATTGGAAGATAGTGCACAAACTCTTCTAGCATTGCCTCCATCGTCCAGCTTTCCCAAGTTGGTTTCGGCATGAGTACAACCGAGTTCGAGAATAACATCCATTTCAGTCCTGAAGAAACATCATTGCCCTCTATTGATATGATGTACTTGTATTTCAGCTGTTCTTTCACGTCTAGGTAGGAACCGATCATGTGCGGAGGAGCACCCTTAGTATGCTTCGAAAACTTTGCATCGACGGTTGTTGAATTCACATGCCTTGAAACTAACGCAAACTTGACATCGTTTGTATCTTTCATCGTATCATGCGTCTTTCCAAACTTTCCACGCCACACGGCTTTAGCAATCTTTTCATCGAATGAAATATCATTTTCAGGGACAACAGAGGCAACGCCAAAGTGTCTGTGACGATTCAGGGGCAGAAGTATAGATTCTATTTTGTCCGTTCGGCATGTTTCATAGCTGCAGTTTGGACGAACTTTTGCAAACATCGGGTATTGCTTGAGTTCGTCCGGCAGGTATGTCGGGAGACCGTCACCTACGTCATGTATGATATTCGCCGACCCTTCCTGATGCAATATTGCAATATCAATGTAGTCTCTACAGTACGGTGACATTACGTGCAACTCCTTTTTGTTTTTGAAGCAGTTGTACAGCTGAAACTTGTCCAAGTTGTATAAATTGACAAGGATATCTGAAAACGGCCCATATTCACGTGTAGTTTTTCGTTGTATGAAAGTCGCTCTCTCAAATTCCTTTCCATACATTGGAATTGTTGTGTTGTACCACTTTCCCATGTAGTATTGGACTCGTTCAGCTACTGATGGAAAACGTTCAGAGCGATCTCTAGGATGTCTTTTCCAATCAACCAGTGGCTCCCAGTTCGGTTGCTTTAGGTTCATTTGCGATAAATTTCGTACTGTTGAGTGCCATCGAGCATATTCTTTCCTCACATCATTGCTGATGGTATAAGAAGCAACCAGACGTTGATGCAATGGTTGAGAGATGAAAGACGTCTGGTTGTACTTTTTCTTATGAGCAGAGGAAGTATTCAAAGTTTGAAAGGCTCCTGTCTTCATCCAGCGTTCGAACACTGTCTGCAAAGCAAATAAAAGAGGAAGTATCAGCAAAGTCAACTTAGCTGCCGCTCTTTGTCGGCTCCTTGACTTCGTCGAAATCGACACAGATGCCTCTGACATCACGCGCTCTTCAAATTCCTCCATGGCCATGGCCTTTGTTGGGGTTGTCTCGACTTCTACTAAGTCAAATCAAATCCACCAACACCCTTGCCCTTGCGGACAGCCGCCTGGAGTCGGTGGTCGGTGCGCGATTCTTTATGTGCCCCGGTGCGCCGTATGCGAGAAGAGATACAGAAGATGCGAGTGTAATGCATGCGACAATTTGCAATATTGATTCCTACATAGAATTTTCCTCTCCCCCATTCTCCTCTCCTTCTAACTTATATATCTTCACAACACACAATAACAATACACCACACACCTCTCTAGAGAGATAGAGCCTCTAGAGCCTCTAGATTTAGACTCTCTAGAGAGCAGAGTATTATCTACGTAAGCTTACTTCTGTAGCAGTCAAGCTCAGTCAAGCCATGCCGTACCTGGTCTCAGCCATAGCAGCAGCGCAAGGCATCGCCTCGGTGGAGGAATTACAGGGAAATGATGAGTGTCAATCGTCAAGCAGCATGAATATCCAGATGAAATTGTCTATTGTTCGACTAGATCATTCCATAGCTGAAATCAAAAAGACTTCACCCGGGATCGGTGTAGGCAGTTTGTCGAGAGCAGTATTAGATGATCTATCATGTCAATCTGCTACAGGAGAACCCGCTAGTCGAAAATGGCTTTCATTCGCCAGAAACACATCATGTAACTTCAATCTGAAAGAGGAACTTATCAAAAAAATTATGCGGTATGTGAAGGAACCCGACAGATGGACTGCATTTTCATCTCTGTTGCTGAAGAGTATAGCGTTTCATCGACATATCGACCCTAGCATGTCAGTAGATGTATCAGCGATAGTACTGCCAGTCATTGATCTTCCTCGAACCAAATTCAACCGTCCTTTTTTACCTCAAACAGTGACTGGAAATTCATCTAGGCGTGTTACAGATGAGGAAGTTGAAGAGTGCAGAGAGTCAGTGATGAGCATATCACATCAGTTTCCTTATTTGTGTATGATACATAAACAAAGAAGTGATCATACCTCAACGCAATTACCACATGACATGCTTGGCTGTGATGTAGTTATGTTCGAGCCGCGTCTAAATGAATACAGTCCCACCATATCAGATTTTCTAAAGCCGTTTGTTGGGTGCTTCACTTCGTGTGAGTGGCAAGCAATCAGCAACGATGCTAGTTTACGTCCTCGAAGTGATGACAGTATTGTCAAAGAATTCTATCTTCGTTGGGCAATAAAGGAAGCTTACACGAAAGCATTGGGAGTTGGACTTTATGTTGATTTCGACTCGTTCGAGATAAGATTGATCGGACATGATGTCGATAGTACAAATATTGAAGGAGATTGGAAACCTCGTGGCAGTCTTTGGGGGTCAATTACAACAGATTTGCATCACTGTAATTCCAATGGTCAAGTAGAGCATCAGGTTTCATTTGTTGGCCAAGTTATGCGGATGCGAGAACCAAGATCTGATGCAAAATCTGATGCTGTACAGAATGGATACTGGGTATTTACTTTCGTCCCTCTGGTTGATGGGTTGGATAACAACTCCAAAGAGCCAGACAATTCTACAATTAGTGGCTGTATCTGTATTTGCAAAGGACCTTTCGATGAAGAAGCGGATGCCGCCACTTCTTCAAAATCAATTGTCAACATTGAAAACTTGACTCTGTTAGAATTAATACAAATGCATGGAAAGGAAACGTTGATATAAAAATGACTCAGGCACTGACTAGGCCCCGCTGACAATAAATGTATGTCATCATCAAGTCTTGCTCTTTAACTTCCCACTTTCCAAGCTCTTCTAATCTGCAGAGCTCCTACAAGCCGACAATACACACAAGAAAATAATGAACATATTAAAAGGCCCGTTCCTACATAATATTTGCAAACACTATGTAGAGCAAACTACCAGTAGAAAGGAATAGGGGGGTCTAATAATATTGTTTAGGCTAGACTTGGTTTTTGAGGTGCGGGGGTCTAAAAGCTGAGTAGGGGTCTCTACTTCGCGTAGGTACCCTTACATACCTTGTATGTACAGGTACAGGCAACATAGGTACACCACTGGTACACTGGTACACCAAACACCAAACACCGCAAACCCAACTTCTTCATCCCATCGCATCGCAATGAAGCTGAATGATCCGCACTGATCACCTCACTACTCTCTACATCCAAGCCAATAGTGAGGTTGGTATCTATCAACCTTTCGTTCTTTAGGAGGGCTGCCTACGGTTGAAGTCTTGAGCGGAATATTATCCCCTGACGCCATAGATAAAGCTTGCAATGACGTCAAACTTCGCCTCATCTGAAAATGCGTTCTTCGTAGAACGAGAGGAGGTCTTTGGTCTCATTTCATCATTATCATTGCAAAGATCAAATGTTTCCGACACGCAACTAATATGTCAAGATGTAGCTCTTTACAGGCTACGAGGAATACTCGACAAGTATTTAGAATGCCCAACACTTCTCGATCCGCATTTAGAGTCCATGGTGCATCAATTAATTCTTCCGGCGAGAGCTATCGTTCATGACTTGTTCCTGAACCAATTCGCAGTGGATAGCGATGACAAGAATGAAGAGAAAGCCTGTGGTAAAACTGACGAAGACAAATCTAACGAGCAACAAGATGTCACAGTCAAACTTTCAAATCTGATGCATCTACTATCTGCAACCTACGCTATCTCCAAAGTTCGCGGTTGCAAATACATCCAACGACTGATGCCTCATGATGCTGTCGATGTTGAACCTGTGCTAACCATTTTGAGATGGTTCGGGTGGATTGAGAGACAAGAGCGTGGGCTTATTGGAAAGTCTGATAGTGCTCAGAGGGTGAAAATACCGGATTGCATTCAATTGTTACAACGTCAACAAAATGAAGCTCAAGACTGCGAGGCAAAACTTTGGGAGTCTGTCCATTCTTTACTGACGTGGTTGGGCATTATTAGCTTGGTTCCTTTTAATTTACACAGCATTGATTCTTCTTTGGAAAATGTTCCCATTGATGAAAAGAGTGATGGAAATTCAATAACTTTGGTTCAATCGATTGTTAGTACATCTGCATCTCACTTGGGAGACTATGGTGCCACACGTGAAACTGCTGCGGCTTGCCTAGCATGTTTACTCTCGCGTCCCGATTTGCAGGATTTAGAGCTTGAAGGGTTTGTTGAGTGGTCAGTGCAGATATTGTATTGGTTTCGAACTGGTCAACGGCCTTGTCATTCAAAAGCAACTCAGCTACTGTTTCCAGTGCCCGACGAAGCTCCATCTATTTTTATCATTATGGGTGTCCTGCAGACCCTTGTTGCTTTGGTGAAAACTGGGCATCGATCGAATCTGCTTTCAACTGAACAAAAATTGAGAGGGATTGAAAAACTGTGGGAGCAGTCTATTCTAGTAGCAGAGAAGAAAGCGGCCGGTTCGGTGGTACTTCGGAAACTTTTTGTAAAGTTATTTGCCAGAATTGGATGCTCATATTTGCCTCCAAGGGTTGCAACCTGGAGGTATCAGCGGGGGAAAAGATCGCTAGTAGAAAACTTGATGAACGGAACAGAATCTACTCAAACCGTCGACGGATCGAGCGACTATTTCGACACCAACCAATCTTCTTCGCTGAGTGGAGATGATTTATATCTCGTCCCAGATCAAGTGGAAGATGCCGCAGACCAACTCTTGCGCTCTTTGACTGATCCTGCAACAATAGTCCGTTGGTCTGCAGCGAAAGGAATTGGTCGATTGACTGAGAGACTTCCTTCTGTTTGCGCTGATGATGTGTTGGATGCTATTCTCAAAATTTGTTCTGATCCGGAACATGATCGTGCGTGGCATGGTGCTTGCCTTGCATTAGCTGAGCTGGCAAGGCGGGGGTTGCTTCTACCCGAACGATTAGGAGAAGTTGTACCAATCATTGTTCGCGCTATTGGGTATGATGTCCGTCGTGGACAGCACAGCGTTGGTACTCATGTGAGAGACGCTAGCTGCTACACCTGTTGGGCTTTCGCCAGAGCCTACGAGCCTTCGGTTTTGAGGCCTTACGTAAGAATGCTCAGCGTCGCACTCGTGCTGACAAGCTTATTTGATAGAGAGGTGAATTGCCGGAGGGCAGCAAGTGCAGCTTTTCAGGAGGTATGTATGTAGTTGAACAATGTGTTTTTCTTACCTTAGTTTTTATCTGCGGCGCTGATGAGTACAATTTATTTTACACAGAGTGTTGGAAGGCAGGGCGCAGACAGTTTCAAGCATGGTATCGCGATATTGACAGCTGCAGATTACTTCTCTCTGGGAAACAGAAACGAGTCATTTTCGAACATATCGCTTACAATATCAAAGTTCGAGGAGTATCAACCTGCTATTATTCACCACTTGAGTGATGTGAAATTGATTCATTGGGATCAAGAAATTCGGCAACTATCCTCTAAATCACTTGCCCAAATTGCTAAACTCTGCCCTACTTACTGCGCAAGTAATATTCTGCCGAAGCTTCTAGAGCAGTGCTTTCATGATGATATCGTCATTCGTCACGGTTCCCTTTTGGGTTGTGCTGAGCTGGTGTTGGTTTTTGGAGAACTCAAGCTGTTGCACCGTGGAGGTGTATTAGACGACGAGAGAATGTCTAGATTAGCAGAGTTGGTTCCTTCTATAGAAAAGGCGAGGCTTTACCGTGGTCGGGGAGGAGAGATCATGCGTGCCGCTGCTTGTCGTATGATTGAGTGCTTATCGCAATCGGGACTTCCGTTGACTGTGAAGCAACAGGTCCGTCTCCTTGATTCAGTAGACGCTTGTTTGATACATCCAAAGGAAGAAATTCAGAATAGCGCAGCCGAAGCACTGCGCTCTCTCATGAGGACCAATTTTCCTGTCAGTGAAAAAGGTCCGTCGACGCGTTTGCAAGCACGTGTCATCGATAAGTATATCTCCATTGTAAACACTGAAGACAATCCCGCTGCTACAAGGGGTTTCTCGCTGGGATTAGGTGTTTTACCTGCAAAGCTACTGGCTCCAACTCATTTAGTGTTGGATTCTGTTCTCGATTGTTTGTGCAGTTCCGCAGCAAAGGAGAGCTTAGTTGGCGGAGAAGGCGACGCAGAAACAAGAAGAAACTCTATCACTTCATTGGTCAATATTTGCCAAACAGTCGGTTTCGAAATGTGTGAACAAATCAACTCGAGCATTTCTCCAGTTTGTCCCTTGACAAGATACCAATCGAAAAGAGTATTTGACTCACTTCTGTCGGCAATGGAAGATTACAACACTGATAGACGAGGTGATGTTGGATCGTGGTCTAGAATTGCAGCAATGAAAGGACTCGAAGCTCTCACATATCTCGCGATCAGTGCATCTAACACATTTCCTCACAATTTAGAGACTACTACTTCAAAGGATCTTTCAAGCGAGGCATTGGTAGAGAGTGTCCCATCAGTCAGAGAACGCGTTGGAAGCGTTTTCTTCCATGATAGATCCATCTCCATCTCAAGTGAAAAATATTTTGTGCCTGTGACATATTTTGACGAAGAGCTGTGCTCATCCATTATGTGCGCACTGCTGAAACAATTGGGCGAGAAGCTTGATGCCATACGGTGCCAGGCAGGTGAAGGCATTGAGAGACTACTGACTGCCCAATCTCCTAGGGTTCCTTTTGTGTCCCATCGCAATATGCTCATCAAGGCACTTCGTATCGGTGAACAAAACATAAACTGGTCAAACCCGGCGGTGACGTTTCCTTTGCTCATGCGAGCAGTTAACATCGATGGTTTCTTTTCACCAATTCTTGAAGGCATCGTAGTAAGTGTAGGCGGTTTAACAGAATCGGTATCAAAGAATTCTACTGCATCACTCTTTGAGTGGATCAGAGTGTGCAGGCAATTGAAAGCAACTCAAAAAATCCTTCAAATGGGCGAAGTGTTTCTCGGGCTTTTTCATCGGTTCAAGCGAAATGGTAGAGTATTGATTCCTCTCCTTTCAACCTTAGACAAGTTGCTATCGCACGGATATCTCGAAGAATTGCTGACGCTCAACAATGGCAACTTCATTAGAAATCTTATTACAAGTCTCTCGAATGAAGCCAGTGGATGCAGCGATGTGAAGCGCCTTCTAGCCGTTGTTAGAGTTACCCTCAACATGATACAACTTGACCTGGAGACCTCAGCAGCAATGCGAGAATCAGTTCTCCCGTTAGCCATGTCATTATTGCTCAATCCATACCCCCGTGTTCGGCAATATACTGCAGAACAGCTGTACGTGAAAATTGAAGAGGACGGCGACAAATTGTTTGGCAGCCAAGCTTCCCTTGAAGAGGCTACCCATTTACTATTGAACGTAGCGTGGCATGATGAATGCGATGATCACGGTCACATTGTCAAAGCGAGGAATCAGATCGCTGATCTGCTCGGCGTTGCTCTGTCCGAAGAAGCACGGCACGTAACATTGGGGACGACTGCCTCTCGTACTGTGCTAAAAGATGAGTTCGAGAGCTACTCTAGTCTTATCAACAGTGCATAACAGTATTAGATAATTGACAAAATAAAATTTACATAAACAATTGTTCATAGCGTTTCATTCTTCAGCGATTGCGCATAACTGTATTCCATCTCTTCCGTGACGAGTTTGAGTTCAACGTTAACTAAAGTCCACTCTGGAGAGAATTTCGGGAGCTGACTCAAGCGTGTCGATAGTCTCAAGCATTCAATGCCCAACTCCTTTAAGGTCGGAGGCTTCTTTGGGCTTTTGAGTCTTCGATTTCCAGACTTTCTTGGCTTCGGTGACATTGATTTCATTTTATTGCAGCGCATTTGATCTCGATGTAACCTCCAACATCTTTGGATGGTGATAGCACTTCTTAGCATCGTAAGCTGAGTTAACATGTAACTAGATTGTTCCATCAAATGGTTAACTTCCTCCAAATGTTGAAGTTGTGCCAGCCTACCCCTCCAAAAACGTTGCAAATTGATCACTGCTGTAAGGGATTGCAATGCTCCTAAAACTCTTTCGCTCTCATTCAATATTGACGAGACCTCATTGTTTCCGAGCCGCTTCCGTATCACATGTGCTCTATGTTTTCGTGCCATGCATTGGATGACGGTAGCCATTTCTCGCTGCCTACGAAACAAGAAACGCTGCTGCTTGTATCTGGCCAACGCTTGCACTGATGTTATGGATGAGATGATAGCTCGAAATTTCTTCTGCCTCAAATAGCTTCTCCAGCGGTTTTGGATCAGGACAGCGGCGAAGGTTTCCCAATGGCTGTGCTTGACTTGAGGCAAAATATTTTTTATAAAGCCAACCAGGCTGAAACCTTTGCCCTTCTTTTCCTGAAATAAGTCTTTTTTGGCAGTGTGATAACTCAAGGCACGAGACTTCATGCGTTTGAAGGGTCTACACTTGCTGTGGTTGCTCCAATGTCTCTGAATAATTACTGCGTGATAATTCTTTATCTCGAGCTTGTGATCGACAGCGCAAGTGAGGTTCCCAAGTTGTTGCTGTGCAGGCTCGTCCTCTACACACTGGTGTTCCGTTGTGTGAAAGATGTCGCATGTATTGAACAGAGACTGAGAAAATTTCGGTTCAAGCCAAGCAGCAGGATTATCTTCTGGTTGTTCTTCAGCAGAGAGTACAAATCCAAGCTCCATCGATTCTTTCCCTTCATGTCCAATATTCAACGCTCCATCATCTCCCTGTAAATCTTCATCTCCAACAAATGAAGGCGAGATGCAACAGCCTTGCTTCAAAGCTTCAGCGACCATAGCGCACTCCAACTCATCCGCACAACTAACAGCTTCTATCTCCTCTTCATTCTCACTCCAGCCTGTAAAGCTCATGTTGCTGCCACCACATGAACTGCTCTTGTTTTCCAGCTCATCTAACTTCTCTTCTAGTTGCACCGCCTTGATTTTAGCTGCGAACCACTCCTGAGAGAATTGGAGAGACTTGTCTAGCTCCTCACACGCCGCTGCATGTTGTGACTTCAGTAAAGCTCGTTGTTCCATTGAGTCTTGATCATCAGTGTTCAAATCGTGGTAATTGTTAGTGAGTGGCTTGCCTGGGGATGGCTGGACAATTCTATTCCTGCTTAAGCTGCTAGAAGTTGAAGGTGAAGTTGGTGATGGTGGTGGTGAGATTGGACGAAAGTGGAACTGAGGAGGTAATTCTACTTGGATCTCAATGTCTGACATAGTTTCATTGAAGTCTTCATTCTCTATATACTGCTTCTTCTTGGGAGTTGTGTTGAACTCTCCTTCAATGACCTGGTTATGGTTGTTGTTAGGCTTGTCCTTTGTATCGCCCTCATCTAACTTGATGCGCAGCTCGACTAGTTCTTCTTTGAGTTTGAACCACTCTGGACAGAACTTGGGATGACAATCGAGTTGTTCCTCGATCCGTTGTAAGTCTTGCTCAATTTGTTCTTTTTTAATCTGAGCCTCAGTCTTGATAGGTGAACGAAGGAGAGGCATCACAGCCGCCCCTGATGAGCACGCATGGTTGATGTTTGACACTGACGACATGTCGCCGCCACCGAGCATCAAATCTCTATCCTCCTTCGCAGCATCGAGTTCGTCAGTTGCATTCTTCAGCTTCGTCTCAAGGAAGAACCACGCCTGTGTAGCCTTACGTGTCTTGGCCATGGCCATGCGCAAGTTGTAGCACTCGTTTTCTAAGCGATAGATCGTCTGGGCGTCTTCATCGCCATCGATTGGAGGAACTGGCATTGTCGGCACCCCATCGACTGATTGGGCTGCTGTTTTTTCTTCACTCATCTTTACGAGTAGTTCGATGTGTGCGCGGTAAGTTGCGGTCTCCCTTCTTTCGTTGCATTCAACGTGAATTGTAGCTATCTCGCAGGTAATAATGATTTGCGAGTGATTCTGAAAGGAGCAGAACTGAACGACTGCGATTGGGCCAGCAAGTGGAGTCTACATATGTATCACATCAATCAATACCTCTTCGCGTCAAAGCCTCGCCTCAGTATCACTCTTGCTTGATTGATGCCCAAGAGCGAGATGCAAGCTATCTAGTCATGAAAGAGAGATGTTCTCAAAATCTCTATTACATATGCGGAGTCGGCGACTCAACGCCTAAACCTCTCTGAAGGAATCAGTACAACTCCATTTTTAAATCGATTCATTTGAGAACTTTTTACGTTCTACGAGAAAACATAAATACGTTACAAGGAGTTGGTTTTCCTGCAAGAGAGAAGCAACACACAAAAGGGGCTCCCCTCCCCACTCCTTCTGCCCACCCTGCCCCTGCTCCGCGCTTCCGGTCCGCCAAAGCAGTGACATAATACGATACGGAACCATGATGTGGCCACGGATATCGCAACACTCTCTTCAGGCTTCACTTCGAAGAGGTGCCACTACTGGTTCTTCACTAGCATCACTCAATCTGTTTCATTATCGAGCATACAACTTGTGTCAGCCACACCAAAACCAATTTACTTTCAATTCGTGGCGGAGCTTCATATCATCTGATTCATCGTTCCATGGTATCACTCTACCAGACGATGAAGATGACCGACAAGCGCTGCACTCTAGCAACAATTCCATGATTCAAGAAGCAGAGGTTGTCAAATCAGAAAAGGACAAACAAAAAATACGAGACTCTATTGCGGAGGTTGTTCGAGCAGAGCTATCAGCTTACTCTACGCCAAAGCAAGGCAATACACAAATTAATGACGATGAAGAAGATCGAAATGTTTTGGAAGGATACGAAAGGCTTTTGCAAATGCTCAATAGTGCACAGGCTCGACATGATCATATGAAGGCCGATAACTCATTAGAGTATACTCAAAGCATGATGGATCTGGGCGAGTTGCATTATAAGTTGGGCAATATGAATCAATCTCAAGATATATTTATGTCCGCGTTGAAGCAATTGTTAGAAAGCAATATTGGCACCGACAGAAACAGTATGCTCATGGTGGCACAATGTATGCACTCTTTGGGGGCAGTCCATGCAAGATGTGGGGAGTTTGATGAGGCATTTCGTTGGTACGAGGAAGCCGTGAGGCGAAAAAATGAAATTATCAAAGAGAACAGGAATTCTGAGTCAATTAACAGCTATCACTTTGAATTAGGAAAGACTTACAATGCGTTAGCTGCGTTGCAAACAATGAGAGGAGGGTTGCAATGGAGAGATGCCATGTCAATGTTTCAATTAGCAGAGAGGCATCAATTACATGGTTATCTTAATGATGATGACAATTTTCTTGAAATGGAGGGCAATGTTGTTACGAAAAACATTGTAGAAAAGTTGACACCTCATCATGTGCAATCTATTGTTAATATTCGCTTCAATGTTGGTAAGTTACTTCATCAACACGCGCAGTATGACGATGCTATCGGCACATTTCGTGATGCACTAGACTTAGCCCGACTCGATGTTGAACGAATGACAACAGATGATGTTCAAGACTTTGGCGCATCTTCAGCAGTTAGTCATCCAAGCCCTTTTGAGAGGAAAAATGCAGTTGTTGAGTTACTTGTTCAAATTGCTGACGTGCACGCCTCTGCACAAAAGTATGACGAGGCAGCTCAAGCATACGAGGAGGCGTTGGGTTATCACATATTTTTTCGACGGTGGACAGGAAATAGTGTCGAGTCGAAAGGACAAGCTGCGAGTGTATTGCCGGCTACATTCTCTGCTACAAATATCAAATTAGATTGTGACAATGCGACAACAATGGAAGCTGCCATTCGCAGCAATCTAGCTCATGCGCTTGCACATATCGGGCAAGAGAAGCTGGGATTAGATCATTATGAAGCATCGTTGAAGATCAAACGTCAAATAGGAGGAAATGATCACATAGAAGTTGCTCATACTCTCATGGGAATGGGCGCCGTGTATGGTGGGCCACTGAGAGACTTTGCGACTGCATTAAACTGCTTCAAGGAGGCGTTATATATTTACAGAGGAAAATTGAATGAATTAACAGATGAGTGTGGAATATCAGGTTCGAATAAATTCTTTGAGGATGACGAAACCGTGGAAATAGATGGTCATATACAAAATGCAGTAAAAAATATTGGATTGATCGAGGCAGGATTGTTGAAGGATAGAGAAGATGGTATTACAAAGAAAAGAAGATGACACTGGCAGAGCTTACGAGTTGACACTGTCCACTAATGTTTGATGTTCAACGTCACAAGCTTCTCCATTGTTATGATGATAGAAATCGTGTATCACTGCTCATTTAAACTCTGTACGTGGCAGCGGCAGCCTTCGTAAGTGACCTGATGAGGTCCAATTAGGGATGGCCGCAAGCATCACAAGCTACAAAATACAGAATAAAAATTAATTGCTGTCTGATTAAAAAGTATCTTTTACGATATGGTACATGTTTTATTTCTTTGGCCCTGGGAGATTGAACTTCTCCTTTGCTAGCTTTTCCGCAGCAGCCAGGGACAATTGTCCCTTTTGTTCTCCGTTCAGCAATTTGTAGGCTTTCTGACGGTCTGGAGACCAAACGATGCCATCACCTGATGCATCTCCTGCAACATAACCACTGTATTCAACAGTGCCATCTGCCTTGCGGTAAATGCACACGGCTCCGTGTCGCTCGCCATCCCTCCATGGGCCATCAAAGAAGTCACCATCCACCCACTTGTAAATGCCCTTCTCGCAGTGGTATTTGTTGTTAACAAAGCCGCCTTCATAAGTGTTACCGGAAGAATAAGTCATCTTCCCGTTACCTTGACGATCGCCATTGCTATCGAGAGGATCACCCTCGTAGGTGCCCCACTCGCCGTTGTCCTTGAACCAAAGCTTACCATCAGCAGTCACAGCCTTGGAGCGAAATAGTCCCATGATTCGTGATGTTGGTTGTGGTTTGAATGCAGCGGTGGCTGTAGTTACTGACACAACAGGGTCGGGAACTGGCAGATTGAACTTTTCCTTCGCAAGTTTCTCTGCTGCAGCCGGTGACAGGACGCCTTTTTGTTCTCCATTGAGCAATTTGTAGGCTGTCTTACGGTCGGGATCCCAAAAGATTCCCTCACCAGTTGCTTGTCCTGCGACATAACCACTGTATTCAACACCTCCGTCTGCATTGCGGTAAATGCACACAGCGCCATCACGTTCGCCATCCTTCCACGGCCCTTCAAACGTTTCCCCATCCGCCCACTTGTAAATGCCCTTCTCGCTGTGGTATTTGTTGTTAATGAAATCACCAATATAAATGTTGCCGGAAGAATAAGTCATCTTCCCGTTACCTTGACGATCGCCATTCTTGTCGAGAGGTGCACCCTCATATGTGCCCCACTCACCGTTGTCCTTGAACCAAAGCTTACCATCCGCAGTTACAGCCTTAGAGCTGAATAAATTCTTAATTCTTGAGGTTGGTTCGAACTTCTCACTTCTCAGTTTAGGAGGTGGCAATTTAAACTTCGACATCGCCAATTCGGATGCGTCGGTCATTTTGATTTCTTCCATATTGACACCATTCAGGGTACGAAACACTTTCGTCTTGTCATGGGTCCAATAAACACCCACCCCAACAGGCTTTCCATCTTGAAACAAAGAGTAGCAAACTCCAACGTTGGCGATTTGGAAAATGCCTGTCCCGTTCATTTTACCGTCCTTCCATTGACCAACGTAAACATCACCGTCTTTCCAGCGGTACGTACCATGTTTGTATAGCTTCTTGTGAGGTCCTTCGAACTTGTCATTGGCAAAATAACCCTCGTACATGGCACCGCTATCATAAACCATTTTCCCTTTTCCAAACCTCTTCCCATCTTTGTCAAGAGGTCCCGTATAGTATCCAGAATCATTGAAGTCTGTAAAACGCTTTGAACCTTTGGAAACTACAGTATTCTCGTCAGTCGATGCCGCAGCAGCCGAATTCTTCTCGGGAACAGGCAGATTGAACTTTTCCTTCGCAAGTTTTGTTGCCAATGAGAGTGAGACACGGCTTTTTCTCTCGCCATCTTTCAACTTAAATACGGTCTCGCGGTCAGGCTCCCAAAAGAGTCCCTCGCCAGTTGCTTGTCCTGCGACATAACCACTGTATTCAACACCTCCGTCTGCCTTGCGGTAAATGCACACAGCGCCATCACGTTCGCCATCCTTCCACGGCCCTTCAAAAAAGTCACCATCCACCCACTTGTAAATGCCCTTCTCGCAATTGTATTTGTTGTTAACAAAGCCGCCTTCATATGTGTTGCCGGAAGAATAAGTCATCTTCCCGTTACCTTGACGATCGCCATTGCTATCGAGAGGATCACCCTTGTAGGTGCCCCACTCGCCGTTGTCCTTGAACCAAAGCTTACCATCCGCAGTAACAGCCTTAGAACTGAAGAAATTCTTAATTATCGAGGTTGGTTCGATCTTCTGGGGAGGGGTCGATGCCACGCCGCCACCACCAGCAGTGGTCGTAGTTGCTGACACAACAGGGTCGGGAACTGGCAAATTGAACTTTTCCTTTACAAACTTTTCAGCCTCATCAGGCAAAAGTTCCATTGCCACTTCTCCGTTTTCCATCTTGTGCGCGCGGGAACGGTCAGCATTCCATTGAATGCCTTCTCCCTTCGTTTCTCCCTGATCATAATGCGCATAAGATATGTCGCCACCAGCTTTAGTGAAGATACCAAAACCATTTCTCTCGCCGTGTCTCCACTGTCCTTCAAACTGATCACCATCCACCCACTTGTAAATGCCCTTCTCGCCATGGTACTTGTTACCAACAAATGGTCCCTCGTAAATATTGCCAGAAGTGTAGGTCATTTTTCCTATGCCTTGCCTCTCACCATCATCATCCAGCGGATCACCTTCATAGGTGCCCCATTCACCATTATCTTTGAACATGGGCTTTCCTTCAGCACTTGTGTCCTTTGTCTTGAAGAATCTTCCAAGAATACCAGATTTCTTTGCCCCAACCGAAGTTGATGCATAGTAAGGCTCAGGGAGGGGTAATTTGAAATTGTTCTTTGCGAATGATTCCGCGTCTTCGGGTAATATTTCCATAACTCTCTCACCATTCATCAATTGATAGGCATTCTTGCGATCACCACTCCATTCTACCCCTTCACCGGTTGCATTGCCATTTTCATAAATAGAGTAAGAAGTAGCACCAGTTGCCTGGTTATAAACACCCACTCCATTTCGTTCTCCATCCTTCCACTGCCCTACGTATTCATCACCATCTGCCCACTTGTAGATGCCGTTGTCGCCGTGGTACTTGTCGTTGAGGAATGGTCCCTCGTAAGCATTCCCAGAATCGTACTTCATTTTTCCTATGCCCTGACGTCTCCCACTAGCGTCACGTAGGCCATCATATAAACCCCACTCTCCATTATCTTTGAACATCCGTTTGCCCCCCTCACCAAGCTGTCCATTTTGTGGGAAAAGACGACGCAACATCCCCGGCTGCGAGTTTGCCTTGAGCCGCAACTCGACAAGAGGCGACAAGGTCATGTCCACAGCGGGCGGCACAGGCCATCCAAATTTATCCTTACACATCTTTTCCGCCTCCTCCAAGGAAATTGGCCCATCCTTCTTGCCATTAGTGAGTCTCAAAGCTGTCTTTCGGTCGGCACTCCAGAAGACCCCATCGCCGACAATCTGCCCGTTTTCGTAAATGGAGTACTGCACCTCGCCGGTGTTGGCAGATTGAAAGATGGAAGGACCCTCGCGTAGGCCCTCCTTCCATGTACCGTCCTGATTGTCCCCGTCGACCCAACGATAGTGCCCCTTTCCATGGAACTTGTCCGAGACGAACGTACCAGTGAATTCACATCCACTATCGTAAATCATTTTACCGCGTCCATGCCTCTCTTTCCCGTCGGCACTAAGTTCACCAATGTAGTACCCAGAGCCATCGCCATCGTGAAATCTAGGTGGCTTATTTTCCGCCACGGAAGTATCATTTTGCATCTTGGGAACTCCGACAGCGGAAGAGATGCTGAGGGAATCCATTTGGGCTGTGGCGGTAGCCGGGACGGTGGCCAAGTCTGGTTTGAGCATTTCTGTAGGTTGTGAGCCAATGTTGCGTGATGTTGGTATCACTTCCTCCAACACCATTCTCTTGCTAGTATTTACCTAATATTTGTTCGATTCTACTCTCCAACTTGTAGATGTATTATAGAGCGAGATCTCCTTGAGCGAAGTCTTCAATAGCAAGAGCAAGTCATTGGCATTGGAGGATTTATTGAAGCAAATCTCAGGCACAGATCTTTCTGAGCGATTCGAAGTAGGAAAACACTGCTGTCGTTCTAGCTAAATACTTTCTTGTTTCTCTTGTAAACACTGATAATGTTGTAACGTAACACGTAACATGAGTGTGTTGTGATGTGTTACAATACCTACAAGAAACAATAACCTTTCATTGTTTGGCTCTTGTTCATAAGTATCATCATATCAACGCCCTGTATCTATCACAACCACTACCAAACAAAATGGGAGGGGGCCTAACGTTCCTATCTAAGAAGAGTTTTAACCCTCAAAATTGGAGCAATCAGCGAAGGGTATGGGAGGCACGACAGAACTCAGAATCAGAGCGACGACGCATCGTCGAACGAGAGGCGCAAATCAAACGGGAACGAGAGGAGGAAGAGTTGGCACGTGTTGTGGGGGGTGAAGAGGAGGGTGGACGGAAGGCTTTGGGATTCATGTATGATGGTGGCAAAATCCCTGGATTGAAAAAGGAGGGAAATGGAACAAACAATCATTACGGTGGTGAAGATGAGCATGCAGAATCAAAACGCTACAATAGTGGTGGGGATGATACCGACAGCAACTTGTTTCAACGACAGCCTGGAGATGACGACGCCGCAGCTGCATTTCGGGCCATGTTGGCTCAGGGTGTAACGGCTTATGACAACACTGACAAGCACATGGACGAAACAAACCAGTATAATGTGATGGATGCCCAAACTAATGAAGCTGAAGAAGATGACGCAAATAACGCAAATGAAGCCATGGATAATAGAACAAAGCTTGAAAAGGCCGTCGGTCGTGGTATCAACTCTGGGTCCGGGGTCACCTTAGCGCAACAAATGGAAAGATTTCCAATGCTAAAGGGGGCACCCATGGTTTTACAGAAGCAAAAGAACAAGGGAGGAGATGGCGAGAAGAAGGAACAAGCAGCAACGACAACGGGAATGAATTTCAAGCCATTAGGGCAAGTTTTACGCAATGTGCAATGTCTTGCGTGTAAAAAGTGGGGACATGCTCGTGGGGACCGGGAGTGTGACCTGAGTGGATGGGATCCTTTCCGAATGAATGATACAGCAGCTGCAACAGCTGCAACATCAACAACTACAAGTGCCGCCCCTGACAATTTAGCAAATGCAGAGGTACCAAGAGCAGCAGCAACAACGCTTCGACCTGATCACGATAAAACGGAGGAAGAGCCTAGTAGGCAGAAAGCAGAGAAAAAACACAAAAAACGTCGCAAAGGTGATCGTCATGAAAGGAAGAAGAAGTCAAAGAAGCACAAACGACGTAGACACGAGCGTAGTCCGTCTTATTCATCTGATTCATATTCCTCCTCCTATGTTAGTTATTCGTCGGATGAAGAGCGGTACAAAAAGAGGAGGAGAGGCTACAGATCTGACGATAGTAGTGATAGCCGGCGTCGGTCGAGGAAGGGAAGACGTAAAAAATCTTCGCGAAGGTAACGACAATATGGGAGTTCCGCAGACCGCTGCCATCACTGAAAACACAATTCAATACTCTGTTTCTGGGTGTGTTTTGCGGTCATTCCACCACTTCAGCACAATATTCTTCGCCAGTCGCCAATAGAAAACAATCTTGTCTGACAATTTTTTTACCAACTCTACAAATCTTTCTTTCCGACGTATATACTCATCCGGCCTTTCCCATACCAAAGCTGCAATATCCTTCTCCAATTCGCGGATGCAATTAGTCGTATTATTTAGTTTCTCGCGGAGCTCGTTAGCATTTGCCTGAAGTTCATCCCTCTGATTGGACTTTGCAGCAATGCCTTCCTTAAATTTCAGTTGCATTTCGAGGCAATGAAAAAGCATTTTTGTATCATTTCGCATGTTCTCTGGAGCCACAGTGAGATTGTTGCCTTCACAAAGAATACTCTTTAGAGTTGGAACCCTACAAAGCCCCAAGGGAAGACTGGACAATTGATTATCTCTCACATCAATAATTGAAATAGCGATAAGATCTATCAGCGTTTCTGGTAAAGATGTGAAACAATTTTGGTCAGCAATGATTTTCTCCAACATGATACATTTGGAGAGCTGACTTGGAAGGGAGCTGAGCCTATTGCGCGAAACGTTGAGACTACGCAGCCGGATACATTTTCCGATTCCCTTGTCAATGTAGTCAATCTGGTTCAAGGAGAAATCTAGAGATTGCAGGAGAGCAAGGCACGAAATGCATCCTGGGATTTGCGTCAGTTGATTGTTCTTCATGTCTAGATGCAGCAGTGTTGTTGAAAATTGCGAGAGTTCGTCTGGGAAAACAGACCAGGTATTATGGCTGAGGTCAAGCGTCCCATCTTCGGTTGGACCTGCACTTAAATCGTCGTATTCCTCCATTCGAAATTTTCTATGATACTCCAATCCTTTCGGCAATAAAAAAGACCGTATCGTACAATGACAAAAACCACGCTGGTCCGATTTAGATATCTGGAAGTAAATAATCTGATTAAAAATTTATTTAAAAACTATCTATCTACGGTAGAAACTCCGATTCACAACACACGAATTTGGCCCAATTAACTGTTTTTTCGGTTACGATATTGACATTTTTATTTTTTCCCGTCCCCGCCAGCTGGCCAGCTGCCAGCACGCACAGTGCGGTGCAGCATAACACCTTTTGTTCTTTGAATCTATCTACTGTAGATGACAGCGTGCTCATCGGCAAGGCAACAACACAGTAGGCAAAATCTGATCAATCAATGAATTAGGAGACTCACTACTACATAGCAGTTTTCGAAATTAGTAGTTCCACCTATAAAAATGTACATGAAACAATGAAAACCATACTTCTCCACCTATTACTATGGCCAACAACAGTCGTCTGCGGCTTCACGTCCGACAACAGCCGATCATCCAGTGATCTTGCTCGCCAAACCTCATCCGGCACCACCACCAGCGCATCTGATGCACTTGCTCTCATGTCAGAAGCCAAAGCACTCAGACAACAGGCGTCCATGTTGCAGGAACAATTAAATCGTGAAAAGGAAGAAAGGATTCGCAAAGAGAGGGAAAAAGTGGATAATCTGATTGATTTACTACTATTCCATGGAACGAATTCAGATTCCAATACATCGGAGGAGAGCAAGCAGCAATTGCTACATACTGAAGAACAAGTAGCTCAGCTGCTGATCTCCAAACGAATGAGCTATGACATGGTGAACCAGTGTTTTGATCGCATAGTTGAGCTAGCTAATAGACCACAATCAATCGATAGTTGTTCCCCGCTATTGAGCTTGCTTCTTGATGCAGCATGTCAGGTTGATTGTATTGAAAGAAAGGAGAACCCCAATAAAAGGTGGAATGGAAGAGTAGAAAGAGATCTAAGAAAAAAGGTGGGTGAGCTTGTTTGTTGTTTGCCACTACCAAAGATATATGTGCTAACAGTTTTGTCAATGTGCAGCTTTTCGCGCTAGGCTATGGAATTAGAATTGAAGATGTCCAAAAGAAAGATGCAATTAGATCTATTACTGGAGAGAGAGATTACTTTTAAATGTGATTGCAACTGGTCTGAGAACCTTAATTATTGTAGTAATCATGGTATGTTGTACGATATTTACGTTATGAACCAGTATGATCATTCTTAATTGTGTTATGGTTCTCTTCAAATTGGCGTCTTGCCTCAAATGCCCATTCATTCTCCTCCATCACACGCGTCTTCTGCTCACTATCATTCAAGTTGTTGCTTATTCCAAACATTGGCCGTAGCGTCTCTGGACTTTTCCCATTGATATTTATACTCATTGCTAGGACAGCCAATTTCAGCAGTGGCTGGATGCCCTGTAAAGTTGAAAAATGACATGAGCAGATACGATGAAAGAAATTGACTTGCAAGATCTATTTCTCTTACCAAGAAATTAGCCGCTGATATTATATCGGTCAACAAAGAATGATCAACTCCTAAGGTGATAAAATCTGCATACCACTTTTGTACAATCTCGCCGAGGTTTTCTGTTGAGAACGGCGGCGAAAATGGTATCATCTCTTCCTCTTCAAAATGAATCAAGAAATCTGTCACCTTTTGTAGGGCCGATGAACGAATTCGACTAGCCGTCAGAGATAAAGTAAGACAAGAATTAGTTCCATTCTGGGTTTCATTTTTGGGTTCGTCCTCGTCATCAGAGTGGCACTCTAGTTCACAATAAATTACCTCCGATAAATGGCAACACGAGAGAGGTACCTGGAATGCATCTCCTTCTACGCTAATGAGCTGCACGGTCTTCACCATCCCCCGACAATATTATGTAGCAAGCAGGGTACAAGCACATCATACAACATACAACATGCCTCTCTCTGTTTCTCTGTTCGCTCTTCTTTTTTCCTTCGTCTCTCGACAACTATTTTGGTACAAGTTTAAGTGTTAAATCTGCCCGACCACTTTTCTAACGCAAAAAATCCTAA
>JALLBH010000227.1:0-48010 GCA_036940005.1 Skeletonema menzelii | reverse complement strand
TCATGGCTATTTAGATCTAAATCCTCCTCTTTTAGATTTTGACTCACTCTGTTGCAGGGAGGGGAGTAGCTTGCGAACTTAGCAAGACTCACCATCGAAACAAGACCATGTGAACAAGCCAGCAAACAAGAAGCCTCTTGCTGCTCACTTGCTCTCATATCGCTGCTACAACTCCACGACCGACTGCTCGACACTCTCTGCTCCTCTCTGCATAAAAAGAGTAAATAAAACGAAGTGAAAACATCATGACGCAAAAATATACAACAGCCAATGGTATACGCAAATACAATCCAGCATACGTTCCTCCAGCAAATGCTACAAAAGCAGCTCCATTCATCAACCAAGCAACAGCACTTCCCGTAATACCAGCTCCGACTGCTCCTTCTCTAGAAGAGGAAGAGATTGTCGTGATACCAACAACGACTTACGAGGCAGCAGTAGTTGCCTACCATGTAGAAGCCGAACCGGAAATATATTTAGGGGGCTACGATGGAGAAGGTGATTCGCTAGATGAATTAAATAGTATTATGACAAAATATGAGGTGCCGGCTGGTCTCCTGACAAAACTATTGCAGGTGAAAGAATTTCAATTGATGGAGGTTATTGTGGATGATTCAGGTTCAATGAATTGTGCTACGGATGCGTTGGATCCAATCACTGGCAACAAGATGAGTCGCTGGTGGGAGGCAAAGTGGCGGATCTCCCAAATGATTGAATTGCTTGCATATGTGCCCAGCCCACCAATGAGGATTTACTTCTTGAACAGAAAAGTTATATCAATTGAAAAAAATAGTGGGGAACTACCTTCCGATTATATCAAACGTGCAGAGTCTATTCTGCAGGGAGCTTTTGGGCGTAACCCTGGTGGTACTACACCTGCCCGGGAAGCAATTGAAGCTTCTCTCAGTCGTAACGGGCATATGAAAGTGATGCGCTATTTTCTGGGTGATGGTGTTCCTAATGGGGGGGAATATGCATGCAAGCAAATTCGAGACATGATCATTTATCGGCCAGCCCCCCGTGACAATAATTTACTTTCATGAGTTGCACAAATCAGGATGACCAGGTCGAGTGGATGAAAACCACAGAGGAAAAGGCGCCGTACTGTGCTGAGTTTGATGATTATCTTGACGAAGCGAGGGAAGTTTTGAGAGACCAAGGAAATGCCTTCCCATACAGCTTTGGCTTGCATATGGTAGCTCAAATTGTCGCAGCATTTAATCCTCATGATCTTGATGCCATGGACGAGAGCGTGCCCTTCACAAAAGCAGTGTTAGACAGTTTACTAGGTTACCAATCCTCGCAAGAAGAGTATCGATACTACTTTACGCAATTCATTGCAGCCCAACAGAAGCTTCCTTTGAAACCATTCCAACACACCTTTGTGAGGCAGCTTCCTTCACTGTACAATGAGTTTCTTTCGGCTGCAGCTTCATCAGATATCCCGGCTGCTGCTAGATACAAACAACAATTGAAGCAAGCGTCATCACGGTCAGGATACATTGCGGGGAATAGAGGGAATGTACCTCAACAGGCTTCGACTGATTGCTGTGTCATTTTGTAAATGAAATAAGCCAACGAGGACTATTATCTGGAAGATAAAAAAGTAGAGACTACTTGAAAGACATAACATGTATAATACAAAATTATTTGTTTCAATCATAACATCTCAATCAGTCCCCGATCGAAAACTTTCTTTCATGGCAGAGAACGAATCAGACGCAGATGATATCCGGGAGAGAGCACGAGTCTTGTTTTGACTGAGCGTCGAGAACAAGCCTTTGAAGCGTTTTGATGCTTTCTTGCTCAACCCCAAGGCCCTCAAGTCACCATTCGCCAATGCTTGGCAGGTTGCAAGGTCTAATGACGTCTTCTCTTGAGCGATGTCAACAAAGTTCTTAGAAAACACATCCGCTGGTATGCAACCGTATTTTCTCGCAGGTGAAGACAGTGGCAGTAGATGTAGCAATCCGAAGAAGACCTCCACACATTCTCCATCAGAGCAACCCTGCTGAATTAAAAGTGTCTGGAGCTTGGAATGGGAGATCCAATCTTTGGAATGTTCTTTGGGAGATTTGCGAAATGACCCTGAGAAAGGACACATGCAGTCATCTTTGGACATCTTCGCGAAAAAGCAACGTGCTGGCGTGCCAAAATCAGTCACTTTGTCGTCATCCTCGTCACCTTCTTCGTCATCTTCATCATCGTCTTCTTCGACATCTTTTTCATTATCACCTGAATCATCGTCCTTCTTAGAGTCATCTTTTAACACAATCTTCTTACTCGTTGCCTCCTTCTTGGGCAATTCTGCACTTTTCTCATCTGCCTCATCGCCATCGGTAGAGCCACCACTCTCCATAATATCTGACGACGACGATGATGAAGACGACTCCACCCGCTTTACAGAAACACTAGCAGCTTGCGTTTCAGTAGCGGCAGTTGACAGAGATGTATCCGTCGTGCTCTTTGAAATAGTACTCCCCACCAAAGAATCGGCAAGTCCCGATAAAGGCTCCACATCCGCCAATCTAGTATCAACATTGCTTCCGGGACGCTCTCCTGAGGGAGTAAATCCAATGATACGGGCAGGTGCCCCCACAGCAGTAGCTCCACTGGGGATGGCCCGTAGTACGACACTCCCCGCCCCAATTTTGACACGATCTCCGATATGTATGTTGCCAAGGATCTTTGTACCGGCACCAATTAACACATCCTTCCCCACCTTTGGATGCCTATCGCCATTCTCTTTGCCAGTCCCTCCCAAAGTAACCCCATGCAATATTGTAGTTCCATCGCCTATGACTGCAGTCTCCCCAACAACTATTCCGGAGGCATGATCAAACATGACGCCGGCCCCAATCTGAGCAGCTGGATGAATGTCCACTCCAAATGCTGAACTTGCTTGAGATTGTAATAACAAAGCTGCAAAGCGTGTACCACCCCCTCCATCATTCGGCTTCCATTCTCTTCTGGCAGCACGGTGGATGACCAAACTTGCAAATCCTTTCATAAATAACACAACTTCCAATAGCGTATCACATGCCGGATCTCTCTTAACCACAGCCAAAGCATCAGCTCTCACTGCCTCCGACATGGTATGTCCCAGTTCAAGTTCATCTGCCATGAAAGCGTTGTGAATTGTTTGCAATAACATGTTTGGACACAAATTTCCCTGCGCTCCACCCGAGCAGCTACTAAGACGTTGTGAAACTATGCGTGAAATGACTTCTTCAAACGTTTTGGCTGGTTCGATTTTGCAGTTTGGATTGAAGTTGGAGTCGAGTAGTCCTACTTTTGCAAGAAGGGGGACTACCATTGGTTCTTTCCTGTGTGATGTGATAATTGACGAGAGAGGAAAGGAGAGACAGTTAGATTCGTCGCCCCATTACTATAAGTTCATGAGATATGTGCACCCCAGCACCATTAACAGCCCCGTCGACCGTCGATTACAAATTTACACAAGATGTGTGCACACTCAATCAGCGCAACGTAAACTTACTCAGCCACCTGTAGAGCCTCCCTACGCAATCTCAGAAAGAGTTCATCGTCATATTCTTCCTCTATCGCAGCCCCGCCCCCGTTGTTTGTATCAACGACAACATAATCATTATTATTTGTTTCGATTGCATTCTTTGTCGTTCTAGAAGAAGATCCGTCGACATCACTGCTAGTCCGCTTTATGAGTGCCTTTATTACGCGAGAGTTTTTCATAATTGCCGACATCGGAGGATATAATGTTATTGTATCACTGCTAATGGTGCTGCTGCTATTAAATAGGCCCCTCTCGGCGGCCTACCTTATGACAAAACGGCTCGAGAATTTTACTGATGTGTCGTGGGTAGGTCCAGAGTTTTTTCAATTTTTTTCAGAACTCATCTCAGTAGCAACTCCTACGTAGACTACGTAGGAACGAATAGTAAGACCATCTTAGCTGGCTGAAAGAGGCAGATGCGGAGGCAGTTTACCTTTGCTTCATACAACTATTTTACATCACCATTATAATGCTCATTCCTCTCTCCAGCCTCGAGCGTAATCCATCTAATTCACGGCGTCACAATAATAATATGACAAGCCGCCGGACAAAAATTGTCACCTACAAGCGGTCATTGTTACTCACAATTGGAATCCTCGGCATTATTCACTATTATCGCTCTGTTCCATACAATAATCAACATACTAATGAGAAGAAATTATCTGGCGACAAAATTACGCATATGAAAGAAGGTGAGGCATCATCATCGTCGTCATCCTACCTCTATCCACCTCAGGAAGCCTACCCATTCGTCATCGATTACAACCCGAATGACAATGACTTTCAAAAATCAAATTCACCCAAAGTTATTGAATTCTACGACCCAAAATGTGGAGCTTGTCAAGCATTCAAATACAATTATATCGAGGTAGCAAAAAAGATCCAGGAAGATAAGCCAACTGTCCAATTTTATGGTGTATCATGTGAAGTTTATAAATCGCTTTGTGATGAATTTGATGCCAAGCGCTTTCCCACGATTTTAGTCTTTCCTCAAAGCAACAATGATGGTAGCATTAATAAAGATGATGGGATTGTGGTGCCCAAGGGTACGGGAACAATATACTTTGTGTCTGCTCGATTAATGAAGGCATTGAGGACGAAAGAGGAGATTGAGAGGGATAGAGTTGATTCGTCCAAGTTGGCTGCTGGGATATAGCACATGGATCATCCCGTCTTATTTGATGTTATCAGTGTTTGAAAATGGTTTACAATAAAGGGGGATGCTGCTGCTGTCCCAAAACTTGGCAGTATAGTTGTATTAGTATAATTTATCTCTATCATTCTTTAGGCTTAGTAATTGTTCTTTCGCTCTATCATTATCAACCCTTTAAAATTCTATTCGAGCAATACTCTACGATTGCCCTTGCGACTGAGTATCAACATAATCAAGCCAATCATCATATGGCTCCTCTTCTTTCTCTACATGCTCGGAATGGTTACCTCCGTACATGTCTAATAACTGTAAGTAAGTGTTAGGACGTGATCCATTCTCCACCACTGCAGATGTTGCTGCGGTAACATTGTCACCTCTACCAAATATTGATTCCTTGGCGTAGTCTACAAAGAGACTCAGCATTCCATCCGAGTAGCTTGATTTAGTGCTGGAACTGTCATCTCCAAATAAGAAGTAGGATGACGGTGATTTTTGTAACCAGTCTCCACCACTTTGAGAAGAAAGAGAATCATTCCTTCTCATCATTGCTGTATATCCTGCATTATCAATCTCATCCTCATCTGACGAATGCTGCGATGGTACACGTTGCTGCTTCTGCTGCTGCCTACCAGAAGGGCTATACATTCGGAAGTAACCACCCATTGTTGGCGAGTATGCGTGCACTTTGTCATCTTTACGGGGTGGCATTGCACGCTCATGTATCATAGAGAGGAACGAATCTTCTACAAGATCAAAACAGCGACCATGTTGTTGTGTAGAATTCATTTCGTGTATGCCTCCACCATTGATGTTGTTCACATCTTCATTCGGTTGTTGTTCTACTTTCGTTGACATTTCACCAAATTTCTTCCATGATCGATCTTTCTTTTCAGATAATGCAGGTAACACATTCTCACGTAGAACCGTATGACGAAAGGCCATGGAACTTCGTGAGCCCACAACTCCCAGTTCTATGTCGTTGCGTAGTTGCTGCATCGTTCTTCCTGGCAAATGACTGACTACCTGTTGCGCTAGCTCGTGTAGTGTTGTGCATGTACATGGTGTGAGTATTGGCCGTTGTGAAGTTGAGGAAGGTCCGGAGGTTAAGAGTGGTTTCAGTGTGGATGATGATGACGACGATGTTCTATTCTCGTCATTTTGTGACGAGTGTGTGGCCTTGGTGACCATGACACGCTTGGCATGATAAGTTGCCGATGCTACAGTCTCTGTTGTCGATAGTGCAGGAGATAAGTGGTTATTGCTCAGTTCTAGTTCGAAGCGTAGGACACATCCACAGTCTGGTGAGCAATGTTGACCCCATGCTTTGCCGGTTATGTTAGCGGCGGCATGTTCTGTGGCAGCATGTTCTGTGGCAGCATTATGTGCATTGTTCGTTGATAGGAGTTTGTTTGCATCACGGGCTGCAGATGCCGCCGCTCTGCTTGACTTCAGTAGAAACCTCATCTTTTATTATTGGAATCAACTATGTAATCCAACTTCGATAAAAGTGATGACATACATAGTGCTTCCGGGCCAACACCCACAAGTAGCAAGAATTAATTGGTTGTCAAGAGACGATGTCATGAAATGATGAGGTGGCGACGCGATTTCGCTGATTGCTTTGTTGTGACACACGCACACCCGCCAAAAAACAGTAGGTAACAGTATGTTGGTATGTACCATACCTATTTATGTTCTGTAAGTTCAAGTGCGAAGCTCTCAGCTCAAAGCATGATCCAACGCTCTAGCCAACGCTGGAAGTGGAAAGGGAAGACCATGTCGATGTTGTTGAAGAGACACGGCGACCGGACGTCAACTTCTACCTAATCCTGAAGATCGTACGCGTACAGAGCAGACTAATCCAGTAGTCCATACGCCTATTATCTGCCTGCATAGATATTTACTTGGTTCTGCTGCTGTTTTAGCAAACTTAGCGCCTGCCTACAAATCATTCGGAACGAATCGTCAAAACACATCCAAAAACCACGATGAACGAAAGCACCGTAACAACCGCAACCTTCCCTATAAAAAAGGTAGCCTACCGAAATTCCACCGCTGCAGCCCAAGCAGCAGCCGGGGAACAACACAGCGAACACAATAATAATATTGTCCATCGGACATCTGGTTCAATTAACGTGTCCTCCGAACGATCCAATAGTGTTCCTCCTCCCATCACAGCATCGCAGCATGAAGCACATCGTCTGCAGCGACAGCGTGAACTAGCCAAGAAGAAGGCTGAAGCACGAATGGTTGCTCTTGAAACTGCTAGATTTTGTTCCACTGGGGTGATTACTACCTTTAGCGATTTTAGTGATGGCAAAAATAATGATAAGAACCGGAATACTACTATCAGCGGCGGTACTGGTGCTCGAAATAGTAAGATCAAACCGAAATCAAGTACCAAGAAGAAATCGAAGAAGAAGAAGCGGACAACAACTTCTAAAATCGTCAAGAGGACAACATCTAGTGGTGTGAATACCTATCATGAAGAAGATGAAGAGGAAAAGGTTTCGGAGGATGACGATCAAAGTGGTAGTCACATCTCTCAAACAACCAATGGTGGTGGTTCTCGTACCATCACAACTACTGCAACAACGGACGATAATGCCCTCCCATCCATCATTGAAGAGGGGGGAGTAATGAACAAGAAGGGAGGGAAGAAATTTACACCAAAACGATTGTTGGCACCACTTCTCAAAAATGAAACCGATGATCAAAGCACAAGTTTAACAGCATATCAAAAGTATCAAGAGCAATTGGCACAAGAGGCACAAGATCTCTTATCGACGGGAGATGTTTGGATGTGTAGCTTATGTGGAACTCCGTTTGATTCATTGGAGAATGCAGATTCTCATGAGTTGCATTGTGTTGTTCATTGGATACGATGTGGATTGATTGCTTCGTCTACGGGCAAGAAACAAAAGTCGGCTTTGCTAGATTCGAATGGGCATAATATGAGTCAACTGTCTCTGGGAATGGTAGGGTCGTCATGGGATAGTTTAGATGGTGAGGGCGAGTACCGACAGTTTTACATGTCTGCTAGGAGTAGGGACACTGCCTCCCAACAACCACCCTTCCAACAACGCAGTAATATCTTCAGATCAAATCGAGCTAGTCGCATGCCAACTACTACCAGTACCAAAGAAATTAGTGCTCTAACTGTGATGGCAAATTCAACTATTATATCAAGATTGATCTCATTTGATTCAACAGAGACACCATCCCCTCCTGTGAATTTGTCTTTCACTCCAAGCATTCATCTTCCATGCACGAGATCGCTGCAAGATGGACTTGATGTAAGGGGGCTTGCTGGGTATGGTCCCATGGACAATTCGACATTGTACGAGCCACCCCGCACTGGAGGAGAAATCACCCTCCCTTCTCAAGATCTAAAACAGTACATGATGATAACGGATAAGATGGCAGTGACAATTGCTCATCGGACATGGAAGGTCCTTGAAGGGCTATGTCATCGTCAATTATTCAATATTTGTTTGGATCGTGATGCTCCTACCCTTCTCCCCGCAGTCGACAAAAAGTCGTTGCTGCTCCTCATTCAAGCATTTGATGCGCAACGAGAATTGGCATATGCCTCACGTGACCGACATTATTATGCCACGGTCGAACAAAACTCGTTAGAACATCGATATGGGAAGGGTTGGAGTCATCGGGATGCGTATTACTATCGCAGCGCCCGTTTGACTCATGGGGATATCTTGAGCAACAACATTTTGGGGGAGAACAATGATGAGGATGAAGCAAAGTCCCTTGCATCGAAAATGTTTTCGCCCATCAAAGACCGATTTGTCCATGCTCATGAATTGATAAAGAAGGGACCTGCTGTGAACAACGCTGATCTTTATCATGATAAGGCGCGGTTGCAAAGTGATCAAGGTGCAAAGAAACGAAGTGATATTAAACACACGAAAAATACGCTTTATATTAATGTTGTTGTCAAGAACTCAGTGCAAGTCGTGAACAATGAATTGGAGAGAATGGCAAGAGGGTGGTGGCAAGATAATAACAAAGAAATGGGAAGAGACTTTCAATTTGAGTGGATTAGGGCAGTCACTCAGCAGAAGGTCATTCAGTTGGCGGGGCTTGCATTGGCTAGTGATTTTACTCCTCGAAAAGTAGCTGTGCAGCTCTCAAATGATCTGTATCGGTAAGCGACCAAGTTGTTACTTCATCTTGCCATATGAATACGCAAACGTACTCACACCTTTCAATCCTGTGACATGCTCTTTACAGGCTGATTGGCCCTCGTCTTGAGCAGCGTGGCGTTAGCATTCAGACAGACATCGAATATAGGAATGGACCATTCTTCGTCATTGCTGTGGAAGTTAATCATATTGATTGGATCCTTTTAATGGAGCACACTGCCAGTCAGTGGGCTCGGCAGAAGCGCGAATTGATCAGGGATCAGCGAGTCAGAGAAAGCGTGGCTTCGAGCAAGAAAAGCTTAGAGGACAAAGAGGACGCTAAGAAGAAGACGAAGAAGAAACGATCACTACCTGAAATTCTCATTGCCATTCGTCGCCGCCACTTCCCATCTCGAAACGAAGTGATTGCATATCTGCTGGCTAGTTTTTATCGACTTCACTTCTTTATCAGTCTGCCGATTCTTCAAGTGTTATATGCTCTTGGTCTCAAATACGCAGTTGACAAGTATATTTTGCGAGTAGTCTCAGATGATATTTTTAGATATGTTGAGAAGAAAGGTATGGAAATGCAGCTCGAAATAAAAGGAAGGAGCTCTCAAGCTACGTTCATGCTTGCTGCACTCCGGGAGATGCGGGAGGATAAGCAAAAAGAAGAGGCTGAAGTTGGCGAGGATGAGAAACCGATCGTTGGGCCATTGATGGGACCAGCCATCAAAGAGGATAAGAATGATGTCACGCCACCTTCAGGCTTTGCACTTCCCGAGTCGTTGGAGTTTGTCGGTCTGGAAGTGGATTTACCAGTTGGATTTTTGAGGCTCCGTTGGTCATTGTTAAATGCAGAATCAAGCTTCATGAAGGATGCTTTCTTTGTAGACTTGAATTATGACAAGATAACGATGGGTACCTGGTCTGCAAATGAAAATGCTATTGGTCTACCAAAGGCTCCCGATGGAGTCGATGAAAGCACTTTTGTTGGTGCAACTTTGGAATATTCGTACTTGATGCCAAAGTCAGCCTTCGTCTCAGCGAATATGTGTTACTGCACATGGGAGATATTGCAATATGATGCACACAGCCTCGTCATCAAGGAGAAAACGCTGACGCCTGAAGTTCCGTATGGAAATACATTTATATCCTGGACTCAATATTCAATTCTCAACACCGGGAAGAATTCTTGTAGAATGGTGTGCAGTGTAGAAGCAGAGTTTCCAAATGGGCCTCCTATGGTGGCGCGTCAAATAAAGAGTGGCATGAGAGCTGGTACGGCCGAAAAGTTTGTGCTATTAGGGGAGACAATCTGCAGATATGCAAATGCTTTTCCTTGAACATGTAGATTTGAGATTGCATGCAAATTACTTGTGGAGGGGTGTATTTACTTAACAGCCGCCACCGCAGAATAAGATTACTAGAAATCTGTAATTAATGAGGAAGACAAGCTGCACTTTGAGAAATATGTATAAGAGGACAAAGAAGTTAGAGTTATGCAGGCATTTGTATGAATCTATCATTCATTTGAGAGATTTGTTCATGAAATCTGTGAAAGAATTTCCAAATAATCTGCCTGCATCTCTTCGAATCTCCTCCCGGGTTGGTCGCCATCCTGACACAATTAACTTTTCGTACTCTGTGGCCAGTACCTTAGCAATGACTGATCTGCTATGACTCCATTTGTAAATAAGCTGATCGACAACCCTTGCGTCGCTGTGTTGAGCAGTGAAGGCTGTCCCTAGCATCTCAACCCTCATCTGAGTTATCTCTTTGATTATGCTTGGATTATTACTAAACCACCAGCACCCATAGATGTGAAGATTGCGGAATTTTGATGCCAATACACAAGCCTCCTGTTGATTATTGCGAGATAAGAAGGTAGCAAGGAACCTTACTTTG
The DNA here is from genome assembly GCA_036940005.1 of Skeletonema menzelii. NCBI lineage: Eukaryota > Bacillariophyta > Thalassiosirophyceae > Thalassiosirales > Thalassiosiraceae > Skeletonema > Skeletonema menzelii. The sequence goes on along the minus strand of JALLBH010000227.1, from coordinate 37,275 downwards.
GGAAACCTTCCACAAAGCCTCGCGAGTGTGTTTGTGTCAGCGAAAGCCACCAAACCGTCACCAGCAGATAATAAAGCTGGATTAACGCTTCGGTGTGCACCGATCTTTAATGCCAACGGCAGGTCTCTTTCTTCGCACACAGGCATCAACACTTCTGTCAAAAAGTCAGAGGACTCGTTAATGATACTTGGCAAGATATCTGTAGCTTCACAATCATTGCAATCGTTTCCGGCTAGCTCAGTGAACGCAAATGGAGACTGAAGGGAACTCTCATTGACTCCTTTCTTTACTACACCAGACAATGTGCCGCCACCTTCACTTGGAGGCAAAGAGAAGTCGTGAGGGGTAGACGCCATCAAGTATTCAGGTTTCATTGTATCGCACCAATCATGTAGATATTTGCGAGCGTCTTCGAGGCTGGTGGCATAGCCTGATGCCTTCAAGGCATTTTCGATTGTCTTTCTATCGCCAGCAAGCAATGGATCGACACGGAGAGCAGATTTGAAAGTCTCCGGATATTCCTTTCTCACAGGCCTCCAATGTTGTGCTTCCGTGGAATCGAAGGGGATGTTTGTCATGATTGCATACTTCACGCCAGCAGTTATGTAAACCTCAGCGACAAACTTCTCAACTCCTTCTAATCCTTCCTCCCGATAGCCATCGTAGAATCTTCTGATTGCATCCAAATCACGATTGTCGATCTCAAATTGAAGTCCTAAAGCTTGCAATGTTGTCAAGACTCCTCGGGTAGCTTCCGAGATGGGCGACCTTTGAATAAACAAGGATTCCCAAATTAGATCTGCTTGTTGTTTTTTGTTCATGGCGAAAAAGGCCTCAGGGGTGACGTTAGCCGGAGCAGTCATGAAGTATTCCGAGACCAAGTAGTGATAAGTTAGCATTTCGTCAATGCCCCACAGGCAGAGTGCACCATGAGATGGTGGTAGTAGATGAGTGTGCAGATCAATAACTTCTTGACCTCGAACCTCACTCCACACTACCGAGTGAATATCCGCTGCTCTTACCTTCCTGTTCATTAGAGAGCTGTTTGCCGGAATAGACGCGACAGAGTAATGCAGCGGCGTTACACTGTCTTGCGCATGGATAGGAACTTCAGCGATAAGTTGACAAGTCGTTTCAAGCCCATTTATATAAGCATGCTCACGTTGTCGCATTTCAACTAAAAGTTGAACCATATTGTCACCGCTAATCATTCGAGAGTACAATACGGATACAGCACCAACAAATGTATCCAACGTCTTTGATTTGAATAACTCGTCTTCATCGTCTGCATCATCAAGTAATGTCTGAAGGTTTCCTCCCTCAGGATGCAGCAAATATCTCTTTACAATGTCATGGTATGCACTAGGCTGTCTGGGTTCGTTAAACTTGGAAAGCGCGTCGGGTAAAGTCGTCTCTCGGCAATCACCACCTGAGATCAACTTCATAGAGCATCGGAACTCATACCACCCTTCTCGTAAATTGTAGCGCAATCCATCAGCGTAAGATACTGTATCGTCACAGCTTTCAGCAGCAGCAGTGTCAACTGTATCCAACCAACCAGTGTATATACCACTATGATTGCCAGGCTGTTTCGATGACTTGCCTTTACTCGATGGAGTCAAGAATCTCAGGATGGCAGCCACAGCGAACGCCATAGACACAGATAAGGGATTCTCCCTCCCATTTGTTGCAGCGCTAGCATTGATCAATCCCTTAATCGTTGGAACCAAGCGTATTCCACATTTGGCAGCACCATTCTGAGTAATGAAAAATGTCGAAAGCCCAAATTTGGGATGTAGTAATCTTTGTCTCCAATCTGCCCACGTTGCTTCAGTCTCCTCAGCAGATATACCATCACTTACCGCCGCAGGTAGTATCTGTGATTGATAGAGTGAATCGACATATGCAATTATAGTTGCTGCTGGTGATGATGGGGAGGGATCATCACAGAACGCTTCGGTATTTACCAGTGACGATAATGCCATTATATGTGCCACGGCTGTATGAGTCCCATTGGCTACACGCAACTTGAGTGCTATATCGCAATCCAATTCCTTCGAACTGTGACGAATCTTCACACCAAATTTAGACTGAATTTCATCGTGAGACATCCACGATGGCAGATCTCTCCCCGGATCGCAGATTACAAGTGCTTTCATTGGTAGAGGCTCGCATAACGGAACTAATCCATTTGAGTTTGGCCGCGAAGATGTAATACGATCTACCATTGTGTTCAGAAAGGCAATTTTACTCTGGAGGAAGTCAATAAATCCCTCATTCTCATTGTAAATATCCCTTCCATTGTGCAGTACGTGGTCTCGAATAACATCCCCATTATTGGGGACATTGTCGGTATTAATGATACATATCTTTCCATTTGGATTTGGGCATTGCAAACTATCCGCCATATCGACACTCATTCGAGTGTATACTTTGAACAGCAGCTCAGTCAAATCAATCATGCACTGATTACTCGCATTTTGTAATCCAGCTTCGGTGACACCCACTCCAATCACGGTAAGTGAATCGATGTTGGATACAAGATTATCCATGAGATGGGATCGTCCATCAGCAGTGCCAAGCGTGCCGGCGGCATAAATCTCAATTTCAGATATAGTCATCGTCCCATCAAACTCAATTGTATCAACAGGATACGTCAATAACTCTGGATTAGTATTGCAATCATCGTCACAAGGTTTGAAGGAATCGACAAATGTCCGACCACGAGTTTGAAAGACACATGGCTTCGCGTGTGATGAGAGGAGTGGTACGAGGACACTGCGTAGAAAGCGACCTGAGCCGATGCAGATGGCATTTATTTCTTGGCCGGAAGGGCCGGCGGTCTTGGAGATGGTGATATCAGCTGCAGACATTGGGTATCGAAGAGAGATAGAGCATACGATGCAAGGGATATTATGATGTCAACGCAGCAAGGGAGAAAGAGTCATGAACTTTTTGGCGGGCTAAGATCCAAGATTCTTTGATCACACTCAACACCTATCTACTTATCTACCTGACTATCTATCTGCTAATTATGTTCATCATAGTGCACTAGAGAGAGAGAGAGAGAGAAGTAATTTGAACAGCATACATCAAACATGAGTGAGGAGGAAGACTTGGCTGTGCTAATCTACAAGTCTAGCAAGACGGCAAAAGCCAGGGCGGCGGCTGCTGCCAAGGAGAAAGAACAGATGACTGCTTCATGTGCGGGGCGTCGAACTTCAACTCGAAAGAGATCTTCTGCTTATCATCAAGATGATGGAGCATCAATGGATCCCCACAAAAAGAAGAGGGCTGTGAGCGAGAAGCGGAAATTTCCGAGTGATAGTCCAAATAAAAAAGCTGAAGAAAGAGCTGATAAGAGGAAGCGTGTAAGGAAGACATGCTCTGATGACGGATGTACAAATATAGCCGTAAACGGAGGAATTTGCTTTAGGCATGGGGCAAAGGTCAAGCTTTGCAGCAGTGAAGGATGCACAAACATTGTCGTCAGAGGAGGAGTGTGCAAGAGGCATGGGGCAAAGGTCAAACTATGCAGCAGTGAAGGATGCACAAATCAAGCTCAGAAAGGAGGAGTGTGCAAGAGGCACGGGGCAAATCGCAATACAAACGATGCATCTACTGCTTTTGGCTCGGAATTTGACAAGACTACCACTACTCATATACCCCATCAGAGCCTAGCTGCTGCTGGTGATTCAGATGAAAGAAGTATTGCTGTTCCTGGAGAGGTTGTCATCTACCAAGAAGTCGTGGAATTGTAGTGTTCGCTACTTACTTGCTGCTTACTGTCTGCTGTTCATGCATTTATAATGCGCACTCTTGATGTCTGATAATGCAATGGGATATCTTATCTCAAAGGAAATTACTCATCAGGTCAAAGTTGCTTGTCAAAAGCACATCCAGCCCATCTTGCCTCTCTCCGCTAAGAGGAAATAAGCATGAAGAGGAAACAAAGTAATAAGATGCAGTAAGCAGTAACTCTCAACACTACCAATACATTGCTTATGTGGTACCCTGCTCACTCTTGGATCTTAATCTCAACTTTATTCTTTGTCTCAAAGTCATCGCTACCCACTTCAATATTCAATACTTCAGTTGGGGATCCTTCTTCGGTGACTCCATTTACATCCTCTTTCCTCGACGAGTCAACCGCAGGCTCTGCAGCAACATCACGCCTCACTAAGAGCGACATTTGCAAAAAGCTTCCCACAAAACAATAAGGAATCAAGATGTAGAAACCACTGCCCAGACCACTCTTGATATCGATCAAGTCAGTATTCTCATCCCCAGCAATCGATTTGATAAACTCTTCAAACTTGCTCTCAACTGCAAACGTTCCAATCAGTAATACTTCCACAGAAGCAAAACATGAGATTGCAGACGCCCATTTAATTAACCTTTTGAGCGTCTTGGACTGGGAACGAGCAGCAATAAAGACTATCTGCATCGTGTGAGTGATGACTGGAAAGGCCAAAATCAGTAATACATACACCAGGTATAAGAACCAAGTTTGGCCAGGTTAAATGTTTCCAGTCAGACTGAGTTCGTTGACAAGAGCGTTCCCGACAGAGACCAGATTGTAGGATTTCAGACACATCCCACCACTCCCATTTGATGATTCAATGTAGATGAATTCTGATACAGCCCCGACTACATACAGTGTAATTGTAGCGAGTAACATCAGTACTGGAATCCACAATCGAGAAAAGAACAACCTGTCTCCCCCCGTCTGCGAATTTGCATCTTCCCCTCCAAAAACCATCCTCTCATGCATAATCTTGATCAACTCAATCTGAATGAACTCCCACAGCGTAGCCAAGAAGAAGGCAATGATTCCAAATCGTGGCTCGGCACGAGTAATAACTTCCATCCCACCAAGATTTAATTGTAATTGAACTCCCACTATTACTCCGATTACAGCAAAGACATCTACCAATGTATATTTTGACAGTCGGGATAACCACAATAAGATGGATGTTTGCATCTTGATTGTCATGGGCATGTACCAAACAACTACCAAAATGATGTTCTTCACATATGGCCACATACCAGAGAAGAGAACGATTACAATAGCGAGGAATTTGGCTCCTCCTTTCCAAGCATCGGCGATACTTTTGCCATACGTGAGATTGTAAACTGTGTACCAATTGTCGACTTCGCTGGAATCATAATTGTTGCATTGGTTTGCGGCTGAATTTGCATTACTACCATCAAAATTCGATGCTCCTGCCGCCGCCGCCGCTGATGTCATTGCAGTGTCCTGACCAGCCAAACCAACCGCTTGATTCTCCACTGCAAACTCCACCGCGGGCAATCCTGTACAGACATGAAAGTCATCAATACATGGCCTCAAACAATTAATACAAGCTTGTGCCGTACCGTCTACAATACAAAATAATGCACATCCTAATCCAATACCGCAGGGGGAAACATTTCCGACGCAAGTTGTACAATTCGCCGAATAGCCATATAAATCCTGAAAACAAATTCCTGCACACGTGCCATTCAAGATGCATCCACCATTGTAGGATCTTGCACAATAATCAACTTGAGGAGCAAGACTGGCATTCCCTCCATACTGTTTATAAATTTCTTGATCTTGTGCATTACACCTTCCCTCAGAAGTGTCGTCATTGTTAGACGACGATGCTTGAAATTCAGTGGTTAGATCCGGGTTCAAAGAAGACAAGACGATTCCAGATTGACCAACTTGAGCGTACACCATTAAAATTGCATTGAGGACGAGAGAGAGGGTCTGGAAGAAGCCAATTTTGTGTCCGTAGTAATCATTTATGCTCTTGTTTGTGGATGTAGCAGCATCATTTTTTGTTTTGTCATTTGCTGTAGCATGGGATGATGCGTTGTCTGCAGCTTGATAATTATTTGGTTTGTCTTCTTCGTCCATGATTATGTTCCTCTATTACCATTGATCTGTGGTCTGTGGTATGATACTGATACGGTTGCAACGGTCAACATTCGACGAACCCAAAAAGAAAGACAAAAAGATCTGAAAAGATACAAAAAAAGCCGACAGTGGCAGGATTCGAACCTGCGCGCTCAAAGAGCAATGGATTAGCAATCCATCGCCTTAACCACTCGGCCACACTGTCAAATAGAATACCCTCGATGAGGATCGAACTCACGACCTTGGGTTTATTAGACCCACGCTCTAATGTGTCTTTGTATTTTTTGTGACACTGAAATTGTCAACTTCACGTGTCATCACGTGACTTGCTGATGTATTACACGGTTGAAAATATTGTTGCAAATACTACGAGTACACGCGGAGTATTTCCACATTAATTCAATGGATTGTAAACGCTTCGACGTCTATCTATCTAAAGACCAGGCGGGGGGAGACAACAAGTATGGCTCTTCGACGACCACCTACGCGGATTGAGCTCAAGGCTGATGACGTTGAAGAATATGACAAGGTGAGATGATATTATCAACCTTTGTGGTAGATAGGTCGATCAGCTGCCTCTTGCCTCCTGTTAGTATTACATATTGCTTGTGTCCTTTGTTTCTCACAAATATATTGTCAACTCTGATTATTTCGATCCCATCATTACATCGTTAATATATTGCATATTACTCAATTCAAAATTCATCCTTTTCTTGTCCTACATTCCAACAACAACTACACATCTCTTTGGCTACGCAACAAATAATATTATGTAGATTATGAAAGAGCGAAAGTCATTGGCTGAACAACTAGCCATGAAAGAACAAAGAACAAAACATAAGAATACACCAAATAATAATAACAGCGACAGTTTCTCATTTGGAGTGTCGCCGGTATCATCTCAAAAGAAATCAGCTGCAGAACGGATTGGCTATGCGAGGGGTCCTCGATAGTGAGTCGAATTAATATTGTCCAATTATGTGTGGGATTGTTGGGAACAGAGAATGTGTAGAAATGAAAATGAAGCTTTTGGCTAATAATGATTTGGATAATCCTCGTCGCAGCACCATGCCATCATAGATTGGGATATAAAGTTACAAAATGATCTAGAGTACAAATAACAATCTCAATGATCAGCCAAAATCATCTATCTAGATCACGTTGTCATGATTTACACTATATAACTAGTTGACTGACACCATTGTTGTCAAGACTTTGAAAAGGGAAGTCTCACATCAAATTCGTATAGCATGGTGATGTAGAGTCATTGGTCATTGCTTAGACTATCAACAACTCTTGTTCACAACCCCAAATCAAACCTTACACCAATTCAAAGATTCGACATTACGCTTACAACAAGTTTATTCTATCTATACCCAGTCTATGATGATTTGAAAAGAGGCGAAAACCCGCCCTCGTAATAATGTGCAAGTTTAGTTGTGTAGTCGCCGATGCATGCCATATCTATATCTCTTGACAAATCATCCAACGCCCACCAACCCCTTTGACTCCATAATCATAATATGTACAACACAACAATATGCCATTCCCGTCACAACAACATCCACCTTCAATGCTTCGAGATCAACTCAATCATTTGTGATGCAGAGATGACACACTGGGCATCGCCATCATTGACAGGGCACACCCCAACTTCATTCAAGATCTCGTCAATCTCTGATCGTGACATTCGATTACCAGCGCCAATGTTCTGGAGGACATTCTCGATGCCATCCGCCGAGACGGTGGCTTGGTCGTTGTATTGACGGGAGGATGATGCAGCCTTGACGATGTCTTGTCTGAATCTACGGGGGAGTTCCATTGCGTAGCTGGTGAGGTTCGAGGAAGAATGAAGAAGGATGGAAGTTAGAGATAATCAACAGATGCAACGGCAACACACGAGAGGATAGTAGAAGCATCAATGTCACTCACTTTTGGGCTCTATATTCTTCTAGAATTGAACTCAGCTTGTTGGCCGACTGTGCAGCTGCCATTGATAGCTGCCGCTGGCTGATGAGGGCAACGGAGGAAGCCGACGACGAAGCGGCAAGGCGGAGAGATGATGAGACGATGGTGGAGATCATTATTTTGATGCATTACTTATTGATTGCCCGTGAACGGCTGTTGAGAATTATGACAGAATGTATTCGATGTCGCCAGATGAGGTGATGGCGTGCTCCGAACAACGAACAAACTTCGTGACTCCAGCAGAGGCGACGTGCGCGTTCATCCGGCCGAACGTAAAGACAACAGCCAACTCCGATTAGGTACTTATGTGTAAGAGTCAAGTAAACACCCAAAAAATTCAGCAATACGCAAAGAAGTTCATATTTATTCAACCCTATTTGTAATTAAATATAATGATTTTTATTTAATCTGAAATATCCCAATAAAATACGAATCCCGGGTTTTCACTTGAGGGAAAAGGAACCCATCACCCATCACCCATCACCGACCCCGCCCGCCCAGCCAGGCGGAAGCGAAGGACAAATTCTGATCGATGTGACTGTCATATCTCCGCTCTCAATGTTCCTTGTGGTGTGATGGATCCACATCGTCGATGACATCAGAATGCAATCAGTGCCAGAAGAGTAAAGTAGCTCATAGCTGCTTCCGGCTTCCGCTCCTGCCCAATGCTCAGGAGTATTGTACATAGTATCCACGCGTAGGCGGAGGATTTAACTGCAAGTAGTACATCATATCGTACTCTGATTTGAAGATGACGACAAAAAATAATGATGAGGTAAATCATGATCCAAGTCATGCATACCAACTTGATTTCTTTTTGCTCCATTATCTCATAATATTGTCGTTACTTTCTAGCTTGATATAATAGCAAAACACATCAACGATGATGAACTCCAATTATGCAACAATAATCTATCTGAAGAAGACTTCCATTCTGGAATAAAATGCCCATCTGTACATCTACGAAGCATAGATTTGAGCCGCAATAGTTTCAAGTGTCTACCTCCTCAAATTTTCACCTATACTGCATTGACTTTCCTTGATGTATCAAGAAATCGCCTTCAAGGATTGCCTACTGAGATTAAACTTCTCGTCAACCTTGAAAAGTTGATTGCAGTTTCGAATCATTTTAGATTACGACAACTTCCTGTAGATGAATTGGCATCGCTACACAACTTAAAGCTGCTAGATTTACGATACAATCGAAAGCTGAAGCAATCTGCTCTAGAATCATTAAATGAGGTGATATTACCGAATAACTCACAATTGGAGATACGGTGCACCATTTCTTCGAAGGAGGATGACAGTGCGGCAAAGAAGTTATCTGCATGTGATAGGGATGCAACACTGCTACAATCTCAGTTGGAACCACTCTCGACTCCTCAGCTTGTGAAACGTCTCGAACGGTCATTTGGTGTATTATTGAACAAAGAAACAGAGCAGGCTTACAATCGTGACTATATAATGACAACATTATTAGAGTGCTACGAGAAGCACGGTCCACGTGAGATTCGGAGAGAGAAGGGCATACCTGTCCCTAAACACAGACTAGACGCCCTGGTGCATGAGTTGAATGCAGTGAATTGGCCTCAGACCACTCGTGAACGTCCCAAGATCAAAGCTGAGCATTATATGATTTTGCAAAAACCTGGAAGTGGAGTTGAAGACAGTGTGAGAACGAGGAAGGAGACTGCCAAACTCAACAAGTACAAGAAGCTGTTCGACTTGGCGGTTGATACCTTGGCCGAGATTGATCCTGTTTTTGCTGAGCGGTTCACGGCATTGGCGGTTACGCACAACTTTATCGGTTCGCCTCATATTGATACACTAAATGTTGGACCTTTTTATGGTCTATCGCTGTGAGTTGTTCGGTTTTGTTGTTGCGTTGTTGTTGCCTTCCGTAACCTGTATTTACATCTTGTCTTTATCTATTCTCTTTTCGTCCCACCAGAGGTGAGTTCAGCGATGGTGGCCGAATCGCTGTCGAATGCTCTCCTTTACTAGTTGCTGAAATAGACACAAAAGGAAAGTTTGGCAAAGTGGATGGACGCTTTCCGCATTGGGTGACTCCGTATGAAGGCGAACGATTCTCCTTGATTTATGTAAGTGATCTATCTTGCAGAAATCTGTGCGTGTACTTATCTCTGGTAACTCTAACCTCCAACGTCTTCTTATAAACATTGCACGTGCCACAGTATGTCACGTCGGGTAGTGTAGAGCCTCAGACTACAGCCATATTTGCACCTCCTCCGGATGTTGCTCCACACTGGATTCCGCCTCCTACATTCGTGCCATGAGAATGATTGAGCGATCATACTAGTCTTGTCCATAAGAAGTACGATACTACATCATGGCATAAACGTGTAGTTTGTGGTTTCAATTTATATTACATACCATTATCATACACTAAATAATATTATTACCATACCATTTTCCAACAAAAAGTGGAGGGATACTATTTGAGTCAATTGATTCTTCTGTATCCGTCTCATCACAATATTTGGCACACAACTTGGCATCAACAAACGTACGTAGCATAGCCAATACGCGCTCCCGATTCGGATCATCACTTCGATAGTTGATTTCCGCAAGCTTCAATGGATAGTATCCTTTCTTGTTCTTCATCATGACTGCATCTGGACAAGCCTTGATCAATTTTTGAATGACTTCGGGAGGGGCTTTGCCGCTATAACATGCAAGATGGAGGGGGTAGTCACCGTAGGGATTGGCAATTGTTGCGTTGTATTTGACCTTTTGTAAGCATTGAAGAGTCTTCTCCCAGTCTCCTTGTAAGACTGCCCAATGAAGTTTGGTCTGTGTTGAACCCATGTTGTTGTCTCTGTATTATCTGTTGTCTTGATGTTTGTGTTACATATTATGAGTAAAGGTGTTGAGGGTGCACATCTTGCCGATCAAGCCTGAGCTCCTATGTCAAGACACTTCGATACTCCGTTGAAAGGCCCCGCGCCGGTTGTTCGTGGAGAGCAAGCAAGACCACACCATCACGCCACGACAGGTAGGTGAGTAGCTAAGAATAAAAGTATTTTTTCTTCTTATCTACGAGTACCAGGTATCTAAGAGATAAATCTTCTTCTGGTGGATCATTGTGTTGCTCTCTTGGAACATTGTTGCCATTGCCATCAATTCACCAACCATGAGCTCAGCCTACGCCCGTCAAGGATTTCATTATAACCGCAACCTCCTCTCTCAAAGCAGTATCACGCGAGATGCCGAAAATGGGAGTCTCGTCAGCGTGGGCGGCGGCGGCCGAGGAAGAAGCGTCAACAATAACGGCCAGCGCAATCCTCCTCCTCCTGCCGGCGGAATTCAACGATTTAGTCGGCAGAATCGCGTCATGGCCCTTTCTCAAAATGATGAGCAAGACGGTCAAGAAATCATGGTGGATCACGCTGCGGGGGGTGAATTCAGCTTGAGTCAAGGGACAGAAATTACGTTGACGCAGGCGTTGCTCACCGAGCCTGATACGAAGCAACAACAGCGCTCTCGTTCTTTTGGAGCGAAAAACGATGATCATCGGTCGACAACAGCAACTAGTCATCATCGCCATTTGGCTGGTAGGACACCACGTGCCGTGGGCGGGCGTGGTGGAATGAATACTGGTAATCGAGTGGGACTTCAGCAGAATCATCATCGTGCGTCGACACCGTCCAATCAGAAGAGGCGGCAAATACAGCAGCAGAATATTCAGCTAACGCAAAAGAAAAGGAATCATCGCAGTAATCCAAACCAAATTCAACATCCCATAATTGGAAATACTCATCGCAACTTTACGACCCCTGTTGCTGGTAGTGGACGCCTCCTGACTTCTAGCAAAAGTGTCAGCAGTCGCAACAATGGATTGTTATCTCAATCCATGCACGAGGAAGATGATGCTAGCACGATTCAAAGTCGATCACTCCTCACGCAAGAGTCACAGGGGGGAGGAGGCAGTCGTTTTGGTGGCCAGCAGCAGCAACATTCTATGAAGAGGTCAACATTGAGTAGTACGCCTCACAACAATGGACAGCAACAACAGCAACAGCAGTCCACCATGTCAATGACATCCAACACTACACATCAAAGAATCCCATCCATAGCCACCTCCAGACGTCCCGTATCCACCGCAGTACGAACACTTGGTGGTATCTCCAGCACACTGGCCACATTGGCCACTCCATCCAAGGCATTCCGCAGCATGACATCCTTTGCTGCAAGGACTGCTGCACGGACAGGTGTTACGTTGGGATTGACCCCGTGTAATTTTAGATCATCTGCTCGGTCATCGTCTGCGGTGTTGCCTTCCTCTAGGTTACCGCCTGGTGCTGTCAGGCCTACGAGTGGAGGAGTACGAATGTCATTGTCAAAATCTGTAGGAGGAGGGGCAAATGGCATTCTTGTCAAACGTCCAGAAGAGGAAGAGGCCGATGACGATGATGATGATGCCAGCAAGATCACTCAAAAGACATATGATCCAAATGACGAAAAGGACTCCCTTGCTGCTCAGAAAGAAGCAGCTATTGCCAATGATGAGAAGAATAAGATGGATGACTTCCTCACCAAAGTTCAAATTGCCATGGATGAGAAGATGAAGCAATTTGATGAAAGGCTCAATGAGAAATTTACTGACAAGAAGCATGAGCTGGATGAGTTTTTTGAGCGGACTGCAAAGACTTTTAAGGAGAGTGTTTCCAAGATTGAAGAGATTCAGCAAGCGATGGATGCATTCCCCATCAAGATTGCCTCGTCTGCGCAGGAACATAAAGTTGAAATTCGTCAATTGATGGGACGATCAAAGGAAGAGATTGAGAAGGAGGGTGTGCGAGTGGTTGAGTCTATTTCGTCAAAAGTCCATTCTATGGCTAATGATGAAGCTAAGAAGACGATTAGTGAAGTTCTGAACAATGTTATTGCTATGGCAAAGAGTGACCTTCAGGTTTGGACGGATGGTGTCCTCGCTGGAATGAGGAGCAGTATGATTGGAAGTCGACGTCCTGTAGCTGCTGTATCGGGAGAAGAAAATACTTCAGAAGGCCTAAATTATTCTATTGACACGGAGCATTGTGTCGTGGAGGAGAGCTGTCAACGACCTACGGTGTTCAGCTGTAACGAGGTGCAGAGTGATCCTGACAAGGAGAACGAGTTACTTGAGTCTGAAGAGAAGATTACTCTGACAGAGGAAGTCGACGACATAGAAACAAAATGCTCCACAGTCGAGACTCAAACTTGTGCTGATAGTCAATCTGACAGATGGAGCGATGCTGAGGAGGAGGATGTCACTGATGAAAAGGTAGAAGTATTGAAGAAAGGTGCCACTCCATTCTCATCGAAGGCTACGCCGTCCACAACGACGACTCCATTCTCTCGTAGGAAAACACCGGTGAAGAACAACTACGAAAAGAACAGGAAACCTATGCAGTCGCCTAGTGCGGCACATGATAATGAGGATACCTTGAAGTCAGTAGTGCAGCACGGACAAAAAATACAGAGTAGCAAGGCAATGGCGCCATACTCGAAGCGCGTACCGTCAAGCAAGAAGAAAAATGCAAGCCGAGCATCACCATCCTCTCCCAAAATTCATCTGAAGCTTTCCTCTAGTAAGAAGAATTATGGGGGCTCTTCTCGTCCTCTTTCTCCTTGGAATGACAATAGGAAAGCCAAGTCTGCGAAGAAGGCTCCCAAATGTGAATCGAAGCACAAAATTAAGGCCAAGCCTCCTAGTCGACAGAAATCCCCGAGTCATAGCGAAGCTAGAAAGGAAGAATCTCAGAAGAACTCCAATGGTCTTGTAAGCAAGCTACCAATGAATCAAAAAGCGCAGAAGAAAACTGATACTGCTCCTCGACTCTCTCAACGTTCTGAGGCGAAGCCAGGCCTAACGAACAAGCCCGACAGCGTCTCTCAGCGCTCCGACAAGAAGCGAGATCAATCAGCTGTGAATGTAGACAAGAACCCTAGACGAAGCAAGCGCCTCAAGGAATCTACTCGCGCGGAGAAGGCTGCATTGAAGTTGAAGACTCGTGTCGAGCAGGCTGCATTGAAGACACAGAAAAAGAAGACTAAGGCTTCAAAGGCCAAGCAAGTGACCCCTTTAGATGGTGGAGTACGGCAGATGCAGCCTAAGGGTACCAGCAATACTCTCTCCTCCTGTCATAGCCCTCCTCTTTCCCGGAGCAACGACGATGATCGTTTAGACGCCGATCTGCACACGTATCCAGCAAATGACGTGGACCACTTGCTAGGAACCTCTATAGTTGTGGCAGAAACGAGTGTAGGAGGAGACGATTCATCAGGATTAGATCCTGATGATAGTATTGCAGATAAGCCAAAGGCGAAACTGTTCACACCGTTTAGGGCGGGAGACAGAAGGAGCAAAAAGGCGTATGGTCGAAAGAGCAATAAGGCTGTGGTCGAAATGAACGCAGGGAAGAATAAGCCAAAAAAGGCAGAAAGTGTGTGGTCTTTCACTTGGTAGAGCTGCGCCAACTAACTGCCTCTCTAGGACTTGAAAAAGCCATGCAAGAGAAACTTTGGCTAGGTAGAGGAACGAAGCAAAGGGTTCATGTTGGTTGCCTAAATTTATAGTGTTATTCTCGTTCATTCTACTCAATGTCGCTCGCCCCAAAGTAATCGTATCGTCAGATGGCCCTAATAGAGGACTACTCGACCCCTTCTACAACACAGTTTAGGCGGGGGCGGGTGCAGCAAGTTCTTCGTTGGGTGAGGTGTAGAGTGTTTGGTATCGTCCTATTACCATACTACGATACTAAATAATGTTGTTCTCTACATATATAACTAAAACCCACTCATATTCGACGTTACCGTCTCCACCTCAAACGACAATCCACCAATACCATTACTCTTCAACACCTTACTCCTAGGCGTCACACTCTGCTGCGACCTATAACTTTGCGATTGACGTAATGGAGTACTCTGAATCCCATTCGCTTTATACTCCGGAGTGACAGTGGTATCCTGACAACAACCAAAACTTGCACAATCGACAATGGAACTTAACCAACCTGATACATTGTGTTTCATTGAGTTGATGGGTGTTTCTTCTTGTTGTAGTTGACGATTGATTGCTTTGGTTTGAAGTCGTTCAATTGGGTTGGAGCTATTGGATCTTGATATAAGTGGTGGATCACCGGATTGATGTTGATGTTGGTTGTATCTGGAAGAAGATATGGAGGCTGTGGAAGTGGAAGTTACTGTGGCGGCATCGTTGTCACCTCCATTATCTTTGGATGAAGTACCTTTATTCGAAAGAGATTTGGCCCGAGTAAGATCAATAGGTTGTTCCAAACTTGAACCCTTGGAAGAAGAAGCTCCCGCACCAATACCTGTACTGTTGCCAACGGGCAAATCCTTATGATCGGGTGGAACCATCCCATCCTTCAAATGACACCTCAAATACGCCAACATGACCTCATACGAATTGGAATTATTATCAAAATTGAATTCCAAATATCCATTCATTCTCGTATGGATGTATATCCGATAGGAATTCATCATCCCCGTATGTGCAGATGCGGATAATGGTTGAGAGGAGGTAGATAGTTTCGATCCTGGTCGATAAAGCGGCTGGGGTGGTGGCGGTTGTGGTGTGGGGGGTGTAAAACTTGCCACACGTGTAATAACAACCGACTTATGTTTGGATGATGATGTAGGAGTCTCATGTCTCACAGATATAATATCCTTCAATAACACATTCATCGCTTCCGTAATCATCGTTTCCTCATCCTGATACTTATGACAAGAATGATCCAAACTATCATCACAACATACCACCGGTATATCCGTCTGAAATGCATTTGCCGCACTTGCCGATCTCATCCGACGTCCAGAGAGACTCATGGCACTGCCACTTCGACTTGTGGGTCGATTATTGTTCGTACCACTACTGTTGGCCCAGCGTCCTGAGGAGTTGAGTGAATCACCACCACCGCCACCGCGGCTGTAACTACGTGCACGCATATTCTTATTGAAACTACGACTTCGTGCATTGATGCTTCGACTGATACTACGTGTATTACTGTTGGAGGATGATCCAAGACTGTTGTTACTTGATAATGCATTGTTGTTGTTGCTGTTGTTGTTGTTAGTATTGAAAAGACGATGTACTTGATAATCTTGTGCTTGCTGCTGCTGTTGTTGTTGTTGGGATACACCCACCCCCGTCAATACGGCAGGTATACTCAATCCAGATCCAGATCGTACAATTGGAAGTGGTGACGTAGAACACCGTTGACGTTGTTGTTGTTGTTGTTGTGTGAATGGTACTACTTTCAACTCCATATCCTCCCTTGTTTCATCGTCTTTACTAGGATTATTGCTCCACTCTGTTTCCAATTCCATCATGATTCCACCAGCATTATTATTGACATGATTGTCGAGAGTTTTGTTGTTATCGTCAAGTGAAATATTCACCATGCCGATATCATCATCGTCTTCCCCTTCCACTTGCAACTTGCTATCGTTGCTCAGGTCCATTTCCAGTCTTCCCCCCGCCCCTCCAATATTGGTAGTACCGTTACCCCCACCTTCACCAGCAGCATTAGTAACTGGACTCTTCCCCCCCACCGACGATGGTCCAGCAGCCCTTACCACCAAAGGAGGATGATTACGAACAGATGATCGATTCCGATGAGACGATGATAATGCACGACCACGACGAGGTGCCGATTGTGATCGTAGTGGTGATGCCGATCTCCATGATGCACCGCCGCCGACGACACTTCCTCCTAATCCACTGGCAGCAGCAGCAGCGTTGTTGTTGGCGGGAGAAGCGAGAATGGAAAGGGGGGTAATCGCAATACTTGAATTAGTAGTGAATGTTAAGAGTGATTCAGTGGAGGGGCCGAATTCGGGATTGATGGATGTTGAGGCTTTGCGGATACGGGTACGGATGGAGATGTTGTCGTCGGACATTGTGGGGTTGTGTTGTTGTTGTCAATATAGAATTTTATTGAAAGCAATGCTCTTGGCGAAAATTTATATCGGATGACACTTGAACTTTTTCTCTCTCGCTAGGAGGAGAATCGTGTGAGTTCTTCAGTGCCTCTTCCGTAGACCGACTACACCAATTTATAGATAGTACTTCTTTAGGTCTACCTTATATTGTTATTGCTCCTTCGGGAGACCACGAATGAATTATTGCTCTGATGTAATTGCTCGTGTGGATGGCACGGCACGGAGATCGGAGATGTCGTTATGATCAAGGTGCGACCATGATGAGAATGCAGGAGATGAGACTTGTGAAAAAATTGGCACGAGAAATGGTGGTTATTTCTCGTTTCTCAAGTTTGAACCCGAAGTGTTAATTGCTTACTTATCTAAAATTGAACTCCTCTTATGACTTGCTTATGTAAACACAGAAATAGTTTTCTTCATCTAAAGCTCTTTCATTTGAGAGGTGAACCTTTGAGTTTAATTTTTCCACATGGTGGTTTCTTGAAACGACGAAAGAAAGCGATTGAATGAAACTTGCCGCCGACCTCTCGACCCCTCGCTCTTGCTTTGCACGCTAAGGCGGGGAGCTTGCAAAAAGATCTTTGCCAATCCTTCACTTCACTTCACCGGCGGCGGCTCTCAGATGGTGTGTCGCTGCCACCACTATCACTTTTATATTGAAGAAAATAATGATTACCCGAAGTCAAACTCAACAACGAAGCAGCACAGATGAAAATCAATGCCCCAACAACATCTTCCCCGACAAAAATTCTCTGAGATCACCATCATTGAAACCATTCTCTTCCACATTTAACAATGAAGGGTCTTCTAGTGCTCAAAAGACACAGATTCAGCAACAGTGGCCAAGTGTGAAACAGTTACGAGAGCATTATGAAACTCTTCCCGGTACCGGTAGCGGATCATCTAAAGATGTTGTTGTTGGAGGGAGGCAGCGGCGTAATAGCTCTAGCAGCAGCAGCAGTGCTTACCGTCGACAAAGAGGTAGCAGAAACAACACAAGTCGGTCCGAACAACAATATGATGTTGCACTTGGTAGTAAGCACGAGATAGGATTGAAGCTTCGACGTGAGAATGATCAAGACGCTGCTGCTACTTCTCTTGCTAAATATTCAAACGAATGCAGCACGAAGGAGGAAGTTGACGCTGCTACAAAAAATAATGGGTTTAAGGCCAAGATGGAGAGTAGTTGGAGTACAGAAACCAGAGTCAAGGAGGAGAGTGAAGATGAAAAAATAGAACCAACGATGGTTCAACAATCAAAAACCAATAATGGCTCTTTTCCAACCACCCCGTCTTACTCTGATGAAGACACAAAAGAAGCAACTCCAGCTTCTACGCCAAAAGATGTCGTCAGTCAGTTTGAAGGATGTCGTTTAAAGTCCAATCAAACTGTGGCTGATGCTGAAGATAATATGATCAATGGTGAGGTGGTGAAGGAAGAGGCTGACGTGATGCAGGAGGAGAGGACGACATGCATTCAACTGCAAGAAGATCCTGCAGACGAGACCGT
This sequence comes from Skeletonema menzelii, assembly GCA_036940005.1. Lineage (NCBI taxonomy): Eukaryota > Bacillariophyta > Thalassiosirophyceae > Thalassiosirales > Thalassiosiraceae > Skeletonema > Skeletonema menzelii. The sequence goes on along the minus strand of JALLBH010000227.1, from coordinate 18,922 downwards.
CTGTTCACCAAACTTCAAGAAAGAGATCATACCAACCACTTCAACAATGAAAGAGACGGTGCTGTCGGTCACATTAGAGTGTTCTACAACTACTTCGACTGATGTCAGAGATATTCTACTCTGTCTATCTCAACTAGCTTTGTTGGGACTTACTCTCTTTGGAGTACATCATCGTTACGCACAGGCTCAGGTTACCTCTTCACAGGGCCCTACGAAAGAAAATGGCTCTCTTATGTGGCAACAAATTCTGCGCGTAGGTCTTGTCTATGCCCTATTTGCCAAAGCTGCTTATAAATCTACTCAAGCAGCAGTAGTCAAGGAAAGTCGGATGCAAAAAGTTGTATGCTTCATTCGTCATCTAATGATCTGGGCAGTGACTATTCCATTCTTTCACAAGTGTAGTTTTGGTGCCAATAACATGTGTTTCTTGCCAACAAAGATGGCAAGCCAACTGGGATTGACTTCTCCGGCGGGTATATGTATTCCAACTTATTCGCTGGTCGATGTTGCGGCTACAAACGGTTACCATGCACTCCTTTCTCTGCTCAAGTCAGTGATCAAAAGCAAACTTCTTAGCCAAGTATTCAGAGAGATTCAACGGGCTCTATTCAATCCATTCAAGTTTCACGCAAGAGTTCAAAAGGCACTTGTCATCTTGAAATGGGCCAAGTTCATCGGGCCCCTCATTGGAACTTGCAACAAATTCAAAGGGAATCTGATGGACATGGTGAGGAAGAGGAGACAGCATCGCGTCTCAAAAGCGGCGCTGAAGAGGTGGTATGATGTGATTGATGCACTGTCGAAGCTATCTAAATCAGAGCAAGCTGTGGTGCAGTTGCAAAAGGCTTTCCGAGAACGGCGAGTAGAGAAGACCAAGAAGAGGCAACTATTAATGTCCAACAGGCGTTGGGTCAGAAGTAAGCTAGAGGAGGAAGAAAGATTGATGAGAACGAAGTTAGAGCAAATTGAACGTCGTGACATCGACCGACAGCAAAGGAGACAGATCTCTGTTGAAGAGCGACGTGGTATTGCACAACATAGGAAGTCGGCAAGGCAATTGATGAAGCGGCTGCTCTTGAACCCGAAGAATTATTTCTCTGTGATCTGGAAATATTTGACAGTTTCTTGTGTTGCTTTGGAGATAATGACCATTCTGTTCGCCCCAGTCCTATCTGGTGATGTGAAGAAGATGCCTCTAGATCAATTCATTGTGAAAGTGTTACTCGGTTCTCGGCCACAGTGCAACAAGGGTGCACGAAATGCTCCATCACTATTTGTTCCATCGATTGGCAGCATCGGTGATATCACATGCTCGGGTTCCAAAACGAAGCAGGTATGGATTGTGACGGCTCATGTCATAGCAACAATGATTGTACCTGCTGTGAACTGTATTTGCTATCTTGATGTGTTCATTACATTCTTTACTGGTGAATTGAGTAGTACTGGAACTCTACAGCCGAAGCCGGTCTTTCAGAGATGGGTGCTGCCTGGACCTGTTCTTCAGCTCATCGTGAACCCAACAATGTCATCAATCAAAACTGCTGTGTTAAATGCATTGGGTGCCTCCATCAAAATTGGTCCTAGCCTGTGCTTACATAGCTTTCTTTCTTGCGGGGTGCACGCAGTGTATCTTTACGACATAATGTTTGACAGCATTCTTGATGTTGTGGAGAAAATAAACCAGATCAACACAAAGACAAAAGGTCAAGATGATGATGAACATTTGCATTGGACGAAATAGTGAGACGAGTCTTGCTCTCTAGGTTCTAACCCTAACCTAATTATATCTTACAGAAACTATATATTGATGACCCGAGTCCATTTTCACTCAAAACTATGGATGGCAAGAGTCATATTTCACTCTGAAACTGAAACGATGAGAGCAAGCAAGTCATCACCCTCGACGCTATCGTTCTGCTCCACAGTTACACGAGAAACAACTCCTGCCACGGGTGCCTTGATCTCCGTCTCCATCTTCATAGCAGACAGCTTGAACAATACCTGGCCCTCCTTGACTTCGTCCCCTTCTTTAACACTGACTGCAACAATAACGCCAGGCATTGGCGTTCCCACAGACCCTTTCTCCGTTGGATCCTTCTTTTCTCTCCTCTTAGGAGCCGCACTACCACTAATCGTGCTCTGCAATGTTGTCACTGTATCAGCAGTTCGAATGAACCACTTCTCGCCATTTACCTCCAGAGTAACAACACGTGTGCCGAGCTCCTCATTGAACTTGTCAATCGATGACAAGTGAATAAAAAAATCTTTCCCAGGTCCCAGATGTAGATGGGCCTCCTCTCCCTCGGATAATGGGCGTAGGAAGAGATGAGTGGGTAGCTTCTCGATGATTCCCTTGCCGTAGATTGTCTCAGACTCCATGAAGTCTTTGAAGACTTTGGGGTACAACGCATGAGAGAGTACCTCTTTTTTCGTGATCCTCGAGTTCCCATATGCCTTCTTCAATTTGGCTTCAGCAGCGGTAAAATCGTATGGCTTCAATTCAGCACCGGGACGGCCTTCAAACATCGCTCTGCCGTCTTTCAGGGGCCTTCCTGTGAGGACATTTGTACGGAATGGCTCTGGGAATCCTCCTGGAGGCGGGCCTAATGCACCTTGAAAGTACTCAACGACGCTCTGTGGCAGAGGAAGCGTTGCAGCATCGTTGATGAGTTCCTCCGGCGAGATCTTCAGCCCAACAATGAATTGAGCAAGGTCTCCAACAACTTTACTTGATGGGGTGACCTTTGGAATATCGCCTAGGAGAGTGTTTGCCATCTTGTAAGCTTTCTTCACCTCTGCAAACCTTCCGCTGAGACCAAGTTGCTTCGACTGGAAGAGTAAGTTGGTGTATTGACTGTCAAACGCAACATTCAAACAGGTAAGTTAGACAACTGCACGAGGTAATACTGCATGCGAAAAAATTGATGACACTCACCCTCCAGGGATTTCATGTTTATAGACACTAGAACCGATTGCAGCATTCAACTGCTGAACTTCGAAAGGAGAGTATTGGTGTCGAACAGTTTCCCAGTACTCATTTAGGACTTGAAGAGCATCAAGATCAATATTGCTCTTGTCACCTAAGGCAGCAACGAGAGCACCGAGGCATGGCTGAGAAGAAAGGCCTGACATACTATCGATTGCGCCATCAACAATATCGGCACCAGCCTGCGCTCCAGCATACATTGAAGCTAGAGCCATACCAGCCGTGTCATGGCTATGAAGGTGAATAGGAATGTCTGGAAACTTTGATCTGAGCTCAGAGACCAGCATCTTTGTAGCCCTCGGAGTGAGGAGTCCAGCCATATCTTTGATTGCTAGTGCGTGTGTACCCAAGTCCACGAGTTGTTGAGCATAGTCAAGATAGTATGCAAGGTCGTACTTGTTGTTTGGGTCATTGGAAGTAACATCCCCAGTGTAGCAGATGGCGGCTTCAACAAATCCACCGCTAGCAGCTGCTGCCCTAATTCCAAGCTGCATGTTTTCGATGTAATTCAAGGAGTCAAATACCCTGAAGATATCGTTGCCGCTTTCGTAAGCTTGCTTGCAAAACTCGAACACAACATTATCTGGGTAGACGGTGTAGCCGACAGCATTAGCACCACGGAGTAACATCTGGAAAAGCATGTCAGGCGCAGCTTCGCGAAGCTTCTCGAGGCGTTCCCATGGACATTCACGCAAGAAGTTGTAAGAAACATCAAAGGTAGCTCCGCCCCACATCTCAAGCGAAAATACATCAGACGCTTTGAAAGCAACATTTGTTGCCTTTGCAGCTTTCAATATGTCCGCAGTCCTCATCCTTGTTGCCAATAGAGACTGATGTGCATCACGCCATGTCGTGTCGGTTATGAGAACATTCTGATGACCTCTCACAGCTGTTGCCAGAGCATTTGGGCCATGCTCACGAAGAATCTTCCTCCATTTGGGAGCATCCAATCCTTCTCCAATCAAGTTCTTTTTGGACTTGGCCAAGATGCCCTCAATTTCGTCGATGCTTGGAGCTGGGACATCAAGGTTAGCTACAGACTTCACAAGATTTGGATCGGCTCCGAGGGATGTGGGATGACCATTCACAGCTAGGTTTGCAATATACTTCAGATAGCCCTCCAAATGGGCTATCTTCTGTCCACAAGATTCTGCATTGGGGTCGGATGCCGTGATGGAAGCAGTTGTAAAACGTTTCTCCAGCAATTCGGGGTTGTTCTCAATGAAATTGAGATCAAAGCTACCTCGCTTGAAGTCTGGGTGGTGCATGACATTGAGCAAGAAGGGAATGTTCGTTTTAACACCCCTGACATGACTCTCAACTAGAGCACGCCTCATACGCCTGATTGCGCCATCCCAGGTCTTGTGGGAGGCCGTGTACTTCACCAAGAGACTATCAAAGTGGGGTGATATGACCATTCCTGGATAGGCATAGCCATCGATACGAATACCAGGGCCCACAGAGTGTCGGCAGACGTCCAACATCCCCGTATCGGGTGCAAAATCGCGAGCCTGACGAGGCAAATAAAAGAGGAAATGATTAGAACATAGTGATGGGAAGAGTCGATAATGAAAAGAGATGTGTTGATTTACTCACTGGATCTTCGGTTGTAATACGGCATTGCATTGCTACACCTCGAGGAATGATCTTCTCTTGTACTAGACCAATATCCCCCAAAGAGTTTCCTCCAGCGATGAGGAAAGTGGATTGTACGATGTCAATGCCTGTCACCTGCTCTGTTACAGTGTGTTCCACCTGAACACGAGGATTGACCTCCATAAAATAATGACGGCCGTGGTCATCAATGAGGAACTCCACCGTACCTGCATTCTTGTAGTTGCAAGCCTTGGTAAGCTTCAATGCATCATTGATTACATTTTGGCGTACCTCCATGGGGTGGTGACAGGCGGGGGCAATCTCCACGATCTTCTGATGACGTCTCTGTACTGAGCAATCGCGTTCCCAAAGATGGACAACGTTTCCTTTTCCATCTCCAATCACTTGGACTTCGACATGCTTGGCATTCCTCACGTAGCGCTCCACAAAGCATCCACCATCTCCAAAAGCTGCAAGAGCTTCTGACGATGCTGCGTTGAAAAGAGGGATGAGATCTTCCTCCTTATTGACTACTCTCATTCCCTTGCCTCCTCCACCCTTGGCGGCTTTGATCTGTGAAAGGTAAGAACATTAAGTCAGCGAAAACATGTGCATTCATATAAACTGATACAAGACAAAACTAACTCACCATAATGGGTAGACCATACTTAGAAACAAACGCAACTGCTTCTTCACTTGTTGTGAGTGGCGTTGATGTCCCTGGCACAACACTCACTCCTGCTTTGATGGCAAGCTCTCGTGCCTTTGTCTTGTCGCCAAAAGTAGTAAGATTCTCGACGGATGGTCCTACGAATGTTATGTTGGCATCTTTACAAGCCTGTGCAAATTCAGCAGACTCGGAGAGAAAGCCATACCCAGGATGGATTGCATCAATGCCATTCTCCTTGGCAACAGAGATGATGTTTTCGATGTTAAGGTACGCGCCGACTGGCGTACCGGAAGCGGGAAGGAGGTAAGACTCGTCACTATCCCACCGATGCGCAGAGTTCCTATCCTCAAACGCATAGATGGTTGCAGACTCGACTTTGAGTTCTGTTGCAGCTCGGCAGATTCTTACAGCAATCTCGCCGCGGTTGGCAGCCAGGATCTTCTTGAATGGACAGAGGCGAGCCAGGGTTTCATGTGTTGAGTCCTTCCAGACGTTGGTATCGGTCGGAAGAGCTTTAGTTTCTTCGTCGGTAGTGGTTGTTGGATTCTTCATTTTAATTATCTCTCACTTTATATGTTGTTTGGTTGTTGTTGTTTGGGTGAATAGTTTTATGATTTCATTGGCAGCAGTTAGTGGATGGACGGATGAGGCGAGGATGTAGATGGTGCGGCGGAGGGTGTTCGCATTTTTGTCGGTGTTCTCATTTTGTAGAGTTCTCATTTAGATTCGTTGAAGATCCTCAACTCTGCTCAGCTCCATCAAGCTGGAAGCTAAATAAAAGCTGTGTACTTTGTCAATGGACTATTATTATGCTTCTTCACTAATGGTGGTACAAACATCATGAAGAAGTTCACAACAACTTCGGCTGCTCTCAAGTGTGCGTCACTCCTCCTCTATTTTGGATCAATCATCGTCTCTGGAGCTGGAGAGATAACAGCACATCCTTCCGACGGCGTTCATCTTTTATTCGAGGAGCTCAGCTCATTGGGTTGGGACAATGCGCAAATTATCGTTGATAGCAATATCCCCGTCACCATCCAGCGCTATTATGACGAAGATCACTTCTTCTTGATTGGTATGACGCCAGTGAAAGAGGGCGACATGAACATTCTCGTCACTAGCAACTGCAATTCTTCTGATACATCCATCATCCCAAACGTCGCTGTGAATAGCACTAACAATGTCAACAGTGGCCGCTCGTCGACATCAGTCACTATTCAATTGGATGGAGCTCAGAACACAACTGAATTCCTGACCCCGAGTTCATACCATGCCATATGGCAATACACAAGTCGTTGCGTACCTAATAACCCCCCGGGCAGTGGCAGTGGCAGTGGAGGTGTGTCAAAACAAAGCGAGGGTATAGATAATAATGAGAACGCGTCCAGCTCAAGCGTTTGTCGTCAGTCCTTCCTGCTTTCAACATTTATCCTCCTCCAAAGTGTCCTGTCCAAACGTGAGAATCAGCGAAGTCTTGAACAATCAAATGATTGTATTTTTAACGCCGAGATCCTACTGGATGGATGCATGCATGATCTCAAGATAAGAGCTCCTTCTGTGCGTGCTATTGATTCTACTATGGTAAACTTCACAAAAGAAGAGAGTGGATGTACCACCAATTACGAGACTAACTTGACATTCAATACCGAGCCTGTTTATGAAGGAAATTCATCGCTCTATGTTCCTAGGATGACATTAGATTCATGCGCAAGACCAATCGAAGGACGGCCATTTGTTGATTCATTGGGGAATACACTCTCTGCTGCCCCGTTGATAGCTACTACTTCAGCTTCTTGGTTAACAAGCAAGCAAGATGCCGCAATGGACGCTCTTTCTGCTCAATATGATTCCTCTACCATCAATGAGCAATCCCTGGGACAGGAGTGGACAAGGAGTGCTTTGGGTGAACACGCCTCCGTTGCTTCCTTTGCAGCATTCAGCATTTCTCTAATGACCAATGGTGCCCCAAGCAATTTAGTTCAAGACGCCCTCAATGCAGCGTTGGATGAAGTACGTCATGCACGCACATCGTTTGCTATTGCTTCGAAACTCAGAGGACAAGATATTGGACCCAGCTCTTTACCTGAATCCAAGCATGAGTTTGTACATGATCTAAAAGCCTTGGCTGTTGCTGTGGCTAAAGAGGGATGCATCGATGAGACGTTGTCCGCGCTTGATGCCGCTTATAAAGCTGAATTAATTGGTATCGCGTTAGAGACCGAGCTGGAAGGGACAGAGTATTCTGGTATTGATAAAGATACTCTTGCTTGGATTCAAAAGGAGCTGAGTGTGATTGCAATGGATGAAAGCCGCCACTCTGCCTTGGCGTGGCGCACAATTAATTGGATATGCAGTGTGGACTCCGAAGCATGTGATGAAGTCAAGACTAATGTCTTCAAGGAAGATAAGTTGGAACAAGCATTCCATCGCCGTTTTGGATCAGTCGAGGCTCACCAGATCATCCAGCTGTGGAGAGGACATTATTTGGAAGACTGCATTGAAAAAGAAGATGTTGAAGTTGAGTTTTATGAACTATCACTGAAGCTGCAAGGAACTTGATAGTGCAGAGGCATGTAGCCACAAATAGTACCACGCAGTAGAGCCGTATAAATGTGTAGGATTGCATTACAATATTGTCATAAACGTCTTTTTAATCTCTGCAGATCGTGCTTATGAAATAGATTCCTTCAGAGTAAAATATGTGACCGCAGCGACTACAGCAACACCAAAACTACCAACAGCCCACTGCGGTATTTCTTTCGCAACAGAGTTCTCTCCACTCCTACGTGATAACGATACTTCAATGGAAGGTGGAACTATGAAGGCTAAAGTTCCCTGAGCTAAGCCACCAACCAAATTGGCCACAGTGCCGAATCCACCAAGTTGAGATAAACCAAAGCATGTGCCAACTGCTCCTGCGGTGATTGCTGCTCGTGACAGAGCTAAACTCGTTTCATTCTCATCATCCTTTTCAACGTCCTCTCCCAATATGGAGTTCTCTAGTATTTGCCTACCGCTGGAAAACACTACAGGGAAAGTAAATAGTAAATCTATGCACAGTAAAATCTTGAGTGCAGACAAGTAGGGGCCATTATCCAAGTTTTGCAGCACCAAATCTTGTGTCGAATCGCCGTAGAATGAGAGACAAATCAGAGCGAAAACAACGTTGACAACCCAAATCACTGCAACTGCCGACGACACCGCACCGGAATAGTCTTCTTCTGCATTCTTCATTGAGTTGATTATGGGAAACGTGAGAAAATTGACGCAGAAGAGATACGCGATTGTGCCAAAAGAACCACCGAATGCATCAGCAATAGAATCTGGCCACATTTTGAGTTCAGTAACGGCTGATAGCGCCTCAAAGATCCCCAACCCCGGGTCAACAAACACTCCGTAAACTAAAGTTGTCGCAATTCCACCCAAGACTGCAGTCACCCCCAGAGCAGATGTAAACGCAAATACACCATAATTCCGAATCAACGATAATGGATACACTGTCCCAGCAGTGATAATCTCCCACGTCTTCTCATCAACATTTGGTGCTATCAAATGTACGATATTATTTGACACTTCATCCGCAGAAAGAGACGCAAGTGTCTGACCCACAAAGACAATATATGTCGAACAAACTCCAAGAGAAGCAGCTAATGTTAATCCAAATACCAATTTTGATACACTCCCCCCTAGTGCCATTTCAGTCAGTGCCACATATGATGTAGGTGGCTCAACATTCTCTATTCGCGAAACTGTATATCTTGAACGGTTGATACTCTGCATTGTTATAGCAGCGAGTAGACCACACATTGTCATAGCTAGTGTTCCACCTAAAACACCTTCGTCCAAAAAAACGTGCGGTAATGCGAAGGAACCAGCGCCACAGATGCATTTACCAAGATTAGTCGCAGCAGAAAGTTTTGATTGCGTTCCTGTCGTTCTAGTTGTAGACTGATCATCTGCTGATACAACTTCGCATGATTGGACGATGTTTCCACCGACGACGCATGGTTCATCATCGTCAAAGTCTATTTTTGTTGCATAGAGCGCCGCGGTCGATCTTATTTGTTTGTTTATTCTGGCGACCTGCCATCCAGGCGCAAAGGCAGATGATGTGGCTGCTACTGCAACTACTGATAATGCTATCCTGTAACGCAACATGATGCTGATCTAATGATAAGGCAGTACGATAGGAGTAAAAGTTTGCTTCATCAGATGACGCACTGGATGGCAGAAGTGAGACTCCTTCTTTTGATGTCTTCTGTCTTCGTACCTACTCATACACCGAGAGCAGAGCCTATTGAGTTGCTATTAACTGCCTCTAAAATGAAACCAAACATTATCATAATACTCGCCGACGATATGGGCTTCAGCGACATCAGCTGTTTCGGTAGCGAAATAGAAACTCCAAACATCGATGCATTAGCAAAAGGGATGAGATTCACCCAACTTTACAACTGCGCTCGATGCTGTCCAAGCCGCGCATCGATTCTGACAGGGATGTATCCACACCAAGCCGGCATTGGACACATGGTGTATGATGCTGGTGTGGGCCCGGAGTATCAGGGCTATTTGAGACAAGATGTGCCTACGATTGCGGAACTGTTGAAGAAGAGATATGCAACAAAAAATGGAGATTCACATCATGATGGAGGAGGATATGCAACTTACATGGTTGGCAAATGGCATGCAGGAGGAGAATATCCACCGGATGCTACTCATGATTGGATTCAGAGTACCATGGGTGACGAGACACATCCAACACCTACTCAACGTGGATTTGATGAATTCTATGGCACTCTTGGTGGAGGCGGTAGCTACTTTCAACCACCATCACTGGTAAGAAATGATCAGGTTATTCGCGAAGTAATGCCGGAAGATTTTTATTATACAGATGCAATCAATGATGAAGCATGCAGAATGATTGAGAATAAATCAAAAAGTGATAACAAACAACCCTTCTTCATGTATGTGGCTCACACAGCTCCTCACTGGCCACTGCATGCACCCAAGAAGGAAATAGACAAACATCGAGGCAAATATATGAGAGGTTGGGATAATCTTCGACGGGAACGACACGCTAGATTAATACAGCAAAATCTAATCCCATCAACATGGGAGTGCTCCCCTCGGGACGTTCACTGTCCTGCTTGGGAGGAAATGGACGACAAAACTCAACAATGGGAAAACGCAAGAATGGCAACATATGCAGCACAAATCAAGATCATGGATGAAGGCATTGGAAGGATTGTACAATCATTGCGTGACACTGGAATGTATGATAATACTGTCATCTTCTTTCTATCTGACAACGGAGGTTGTGCTGAGTACCTGAAGGAGAACGGAGAGGAGGGCCATTGGCCAGAGTTTTATGGTGGATTGACACGAGAAGGGAAGAAGATAGATGTCGGGAATTTGCAGCACTTAGAACCTGGAGGTGAAGAAACTTTCATGAGCTATGATTTGCCTTGGGCAAATGCATCCAACACACCATTTAGATTATTCAAATCATGGGTTCATGAAGGCGGAATAGCGACTCCCTTCGTAGTGCACTGGCCAGAAGCTTTGTCGGGAGAGAACAAAGATCATGAAAGGATATGTCATTCTCCCTGGATCATGATGGACATTGTGGCAACATGCTGCGAGATTGGAGGGATTCCGATACCGTCAAATCTAGAAGGGGAGAGTTTTCTTTCTCTGCTGAGAGGAGAGAGGACACGTAGACAGAGACCAATCTTTTGGGAGCACCAAGGAAACTGCGCAGTTAGAGATGGCAAGTGGAAACTTGTGTATGGAAGATGTGAGGAAAATGACGAAGGATGGGAACTTTACGATATGTCCAAAGATCGAACCGAACTCCATAACTTAGCATCCCAGAACAAAGATCGAGTCGAGCAAATGATTCATATGTGGAAAGAATGGGCAGATCGTGTTGGAGTCAAGCCGTGGCCGCTACACCCAATCCCGGAGGGAGAGAAGGACTGGTCCAATCTTCCTTGGCTGTGGTAGAGAGAGTCAACAATCATGCAACTTGAATTCTTGAGGCATAAATTTGATCCAATAGAAGTAATAGATAGCTGAGCCCCCAGCAACTTCACACAGGTAGGTGTCTTCATTCAGTTCTCCCACCGCTTGACCGACGATAATATCTACTACGTAGAGTCGAGTTCAATTATTGTGGAGTCCCTAAAATACGAGATCCGAGCGCTGGCCGTGCCTGGCCTTCTTCAACTATAAGCTGTAAGCAAAGAGCAAAGCCAAACCCAAACGCCATGCAACGTAAGTAACAACTACAACACACTACGACAACATCATTTCAATAGAATAACACACTATGAATAGAAGCAACCCATCATGGAGGATAGATGCGTTGTCTCGTCGCGTTTTAGACGCTGCAAAATGGCCATGTGCGGTTTCAACTAACACACAAAGTCCCACACCTCATTTAGATGAGTTCGAAAGAGCTTTGGAAATCTACCTGCCGCCACTAGCAGCACTGCCCAACCATACGAACGCTCGTGACAATGGTGTGAAGACATGCACTGTACCGAGTGGACTGACACGGCAAAATGAAAACGACGAAGAGAACAAACGTGAGATTTGGACATGGACACCGCAGGCACAAAATATTAAAAATTCTTATGTCAAATCTTCAATACAACAAGATAATAACACCAGAGCTGCAGCAGATGGAATGACAATCGAAGATATGGCTCCACTCTCTCCCGAATTCTACCGTGCCATAGGGGAACTGGCAAAAGAGGCATTTCAGCCAGGTTCAGTCAAAGATTTGCACATGGACGAGAAGAGCAATCCAGTTACGGCTTCAACAACAAATAACGAAACAATCCCCACGGTTGGCATCACTAACAGTGGAGGTGGACGCAATCGTGACACAGCTAACAAAAAAGCTCTTCTATCTCTGGAACAATATTCTCTTCGTCGAATGCACGATGCTTTTAGGATAACTCGAATTCTTTTATCCTTGCAAGAATTGCATGTTGGATCGAATGAAGAGGATAAGTTCATTACGAACTTGTTGCATTATTGCGAAGGTATGCACAATTCAAAGACAAAAGAGAGTTGCCCTGATGTCACTAGCAGCAGTAATGACAAAAGCCAAACCGTAAAACACAACACAGGCAAACGAATCCCCATTCTCTCGGCACTGTTTCACCACTGGTCACGATTGCCTCAATTAGAGAATGCAATTCAACAATTATCACGTAGGTATAGTGCATTATTACCAGTGACTGCCGACGAGTTTTGGGAATTATATACAGATTCTTCTAGTGAATGCTCAGGCACCACTGGGGCTGCATCATTTTTAGGGGCGAGGGCACTCAAGATTGAATCTTTCAAGAATAGACTAGAAGAGGAGTTGCAATCTCATGTTAATGGCGACAATGGCAGCGATGATAGAAGAGGTAAAATGAGTCAATGTTCTCCAGAAGAAGAAGGACTGGTCGCCCTCTTGACAGTGCTATATGAATCATCAGATGCAACATTACGTGGGAAATGCAGAAGGTGGATAGGTCAGTGGCTACGCTCATTTGCTTTGGGGAGTGGAAGTTCTCTCTCACATTCGGCAACAAGAGGTATTGGCGACGAAGATGATGGACTGGGCCCATCATTTGTTTCGTTTTGTCCATTGTTTGTGTCTTCTTCTCTTGGGATAGCAAATTCCAGCAACAACGCAGTTGTTGCTCCGGCTGCGGCTGGAATGGGCCCCATCTCGATCACTCAGGCTGGAGGAGGTGGCGGAGGATTGCCTCAAAACCATCTTGGGATGCAGAATACATCTGGATGTGGGATAGACGCATTATTACATGTATTGCTTCGAATAGTTTCTGGGTTTGTTTACCTTCCAACAACTGAGAGTTCAAAGTCAAAGGGGAGTGGGACACGGTCGAGAATACTACGGGCTTCGCATGAAAGCTTACTATTCGATTGCCTGATTCCGCTTCATCGTCCATCCGGAATGGTCCTTTGGCGTGATCAAACTCCATTAATTGGTCTTTACCACGAACCGTTGGTGAAATGCATCGGTGCCCTCGTAAGTGCGGATAGAGCTCTAATCGGCCCGGTAATAGGAGGATTACTGCATCCAGACATTTGGCCAACAGAAGGTTCCAAATCATCAACCTCATCGGGTAGGGGAAGTGGAGCAAATACACCAAAACTCGTTCTATTGCTGCACGAGGTAGATACACTTATCGGTTTACTTCGTAAAAAGGATGACCCTGAAGATCAGATTGAGAGTAATTTATCATCGTTCGATGCACATTTTCCTTCTTTGGTGTCAAGGTTATGTCTATGCATATCATCTGACAACTCAAGAATATCAGAACAATCACTTCAAATGTTTCGCAACGATACATTCTCTGTAATGGTGAGGCGAAGGTTAAAAGAAGTGGGACCACAATTTATTCGTGCTTTGTGTCGTTGCTCCACAAATGTAGAGGGATTCGAGGTTTCTTGGAACCCAACAGTCAGGAAGATGACTTATTTGGTTTTGTCGCAATTGGAAGAGTACTGCAACAATCTTGATTCAAATGACAACGATACAATTTTTTTCTCTATTGCTTGTGAAGAAGCCGTCTCTGGGACGATATTTGCTTCTGACGAAATGCAGTTGGATACAAAAGCAATTGAAAGTGGTACAGCGATATTAGGCACACGACCAAGTGGGGGAATCATTTCTTCGTTGGGTACCGACATGACATCTCTTCGCGGAGCAATGGGGAATTGGAGACCACCGCCAAAAATGAAACAAGGGGTGTTCCAAGTGGGCACAAAGTCCCAGCCTCCATCGACTATCACAGGTGTAGCTCCGTGGGCTACTGGGAGCCAAAATGGTGCAAGGGAACCTGCTTCGAAGAAACAGCCGCCTCTCACAGTAACTGGTGTTGCTCCGTGGGCCATAAAGAAGGAGAGCTACAGTCATAACACGCCTCTCCCCTCTCGCTCACTTGTGACGTCACTACCGAGACCGCCAGCAAAGAAGCACATTAGCAACTCCTCAGGGAAATCCATCTCCCCAGCCGCCGATGGTAGTGTTGAAGTATGTCTACCACGAGTAAAAGAGAACGAACCTTCGTTAGACGCTGTTTCGAGAGTTCGATCGTATATGACTCAACTGAAGCCAGCTGAAGATGTAGAAACCTCTGGTGATGGTGTTAGTGCTTGGGCAAAAGCTCAGATGGAAGAATCACCAGTAATATTGCCAACACTTAAATTTCATGACTTGGTGTTCGGTCAAGGTTAGTCCATATTTTGATTGATGCTTTACTGACCTCTCATACGAGATTGTTTACACTGTTGTCAATTCTTGCTCTTTTGTTAACAGAGCTTGGAACAGGTGCTTTTAGTACAGTCAAGTATGCTCGTCAAATTATGAAAGATAAAACTCGATCACATTGGCCGGAATTCGCCGTGAAGATTGTGTCGACTCAAAAGATTGAAGCTCTAGGCTACGAGCAGTCAATTAATAGAGAGATCGCAATATTAAGAACCATGTCGCATCCGGGCATATCGCGATTGATTTCATCGTTTCGTTTCCGTGAAGCTGCTTACTTGGTTTTAGAGTACGCATCTGGTGGTGATTTGCATACATTACTTCGAAAGAATGGCTCTCTAGATCACGATTCGACTCAGTTTGTCATTGGCTCCGTTGCAGCTGCTCTCTTGAGTATACATGAACGTGGTTTTGTTTTTGTGGACATCAAGCCCGAGAACATATTGATAACTGAGTCGGGTCATATTAAGCTTGCAGACTTTGGTGGGTGCAGACCCGTAACACAAGACGCAAAACAGTTGGTGAAAGAGAGTAGTGAAAATTTAGTTCAACAGCTGAGAGATGGAGACTGGAAGCGGACTACACCCAAGCAAACCGAGCAGCGTAAGAACATTGAGGATGTTAATACGAACATGAACGTCGACGGAGAAGATATTAGAATTGAAGGAACAACTGCATATCTCCCCCCCGAAGTTGTGATGGGTGGGTTACCTACATATGCAGCTGATATTTGGGCCCTCGGGTGTGTTCTTTTTCAATGCCTCTCGGGTAGGCCACCCATTCTCGAGGACACAGATGACCAGACTGCTCAAAAAATCGTCTCATTTCACCTCGGTGTTGGTAGCAGCAATGTATTCGCGGGATGTGACGAGGAAGCTTTCAATGACAGCGCCAAATCTTTGGTTCACCATATGCTTCATAGGGAAATATCTGAAAGACCAGATATATTCGAAGTATCTCAGAGTGCCTTCTTTGATGGTATAGATATCTTCAAATTGCACAAGAAGCCTGCCCACCCTTTAGATGTTGGCTCGATAGCCCCAGTGACCGATGCGAAATGGGCAAGACGACAGTTTAGCTCCATTTGGGCTCCGCAGCCTCACGCTTACAGCATCAACACTGGGGGCTCTTCTACGAACACAAGAACGAGGAATTCGCGAGATCGTGCAATCCTGGAAGGAGGGGAAAGAGATGAAACCTTTGCGGTGACACAAAAAGCAATTCTAACAAAGATTAGTGAATGAACTATCACCTCCGCCACTATCTGTCAGATCGAGAAGGACGAAATCGTTTCTGCTATTTACATATTATACAATATATACCTACATTTCGAAAGAGAAAGAAAATAGAAAATCTCTTTCTTTCTCCAACATTAGGGTTAACTATATATGTCGCATGTATGTAAAGCGGTTTAGTTGGGGTCATTAATTCCCAAGATTCGCATCTATCTGAAAAGACATATTTGACAGTATGAAGTCCCCAACGAGTTCCAACGAGAGGCCGAGATAATGTATAGGTACAAAGATACAAGAAGGTACCCAGCAATCACTTACGATAGTTAGTCATGGATGGAAAAACTGTCTGAAATTGCACAGAATTCGCTTCAAGCTACCATAATATTCTCGCTCTCAATCTCAATTTAGCAAGAACTTTAATCGCAACGTCCTCATCTTGACGATACTCCCTGTATTTTTATCGCAAGCAATGGCAGCAATGGACTCCCAGAAGAGAATGAAACCCACAACATCTGTGACTAGCAGCAGCTTTGGCAAGCAACCTTCGGCCTCAGCGGTAGCTTCGGCCGATACCAGTTCTAAAGATGCAGATGTCGTGACTCCTCTTACACCAGTAGCCACTGCCACTTCTGCCCCGAGTGGCCTTGACTTACTCTTCTCCGCTTCACAAGTCGAAACCAAGCCAGAGGTTGAAGCGGAAGGCGACGTTGCCTTTCCAGCAGAAGAAGCTTCACCTACCACTGCAGCTGCAGTCGTTAGTGACGGAGGCTCAGCTGAGGGTAGATATGGGAGCAACAGAGGCATGGAAGATGCTTCCACCGCTGAAACTGACTCTGAGAATCCCGCCTTCGCAGCCGCAGTCATCAAGAACGATGTCAAGAGTTTTCCTGAAATCCTCCAGGAAATCCTTGCTACGCAAGAATATCAATCGATCATTCACTGGCTTCCCGATGGCTTCTCATTTATCATCGCCGACAAGCAAAAATTCATCGAAGTTATTCTCCGCAAATACTTTCGTGAGGCCTTATTCCACAGCTTCATTCGAAAGCTCAACCGCTGGGGTTTTCGCAGGGTCAAGAGCCGCCGCAAAGGAGAGGAATCATCATTCGCTCACATCAATTTTGTCCGTGACCAGCCAAGGCTGTGCTTGAAAAGTAAGTCGCTCAAAGTATTGATCATTTTCTCGCTTCGCTCAAAAACTCACAATACTTTTCACTCCAGTGAAGTGCAAATCTAAGCCAACTTATCACAAAATCTCCCACGCCGAAAAGAAGACTGCGGCAAAAGCTCTACACAATGCAGTATCCGCGATGGCCCCTCCTTCATTCCTGGCTGCGGGTGGGATGAAGGACATAACGAGCTTTCCCGCGGTGACTGCTGTTGCTTGCTCTCCTATCATTGGCACAGCCGTTGCTACCATCCAAGAGAGGCAATGCCTAGCCTCAATCCCTGAATACCAGGAGCGAATTTTGCGTGAAAGGCAGATCTTAATGTTGCAGATGCGTCAACGCAATCAGATTCAATCGCAGTTGCAGCTTCTCCACGATATGTCCTTGCCTTTGCTCAACGAAGAACATATTGATTTTGCAAACAGGTTTGCCCCGAATTCTATGATGGCGCAATATACACATGATATGTTGCGCAGGAATATTTACTACGGACGAGGGAGGTAATGTCAAAGAGAGAAGGAGAGAGATATTGGGAAAAAGCACAACACAGTAAATTCAAGGTAATGTCAAAGAGAGAAGGAGAGAATAGTGGGAAAAAGCCTGGAAAAAGCACAACACATGTAAATATTTGAATAGATGTTGATTTTGAACTTTTCCGATTTTGATTTTTTCCTGCTAAATAAAGTAAACAAGCTCTAGGGATAGCGTTATCTTATACACAAAGTACTAACTCTACATGTTTTTCTCATTTTTCTCCTCAATAACAATACCCAACAAGATATCACCATCTACTGTGTCACCCTGGCATCAACATCATGTAGAATACACAATATTCTCACCAATCATGCTCAACATCGGAATGAGAACCGACTTGATGAAACTTTCTGATTCCCCACGATTGAGGTGAGTTACAATACTCATGACAGTTACCCACAAGATGTCAATTGTGTTGACAGCCAAAACTCGATATGATTTTTCCAGTTTCCCAAACGCATAGATTTGCACTGGAGCAAAGAAAAGCGCGGCAGCCAAATAAGAGGCACCTAGATTACGAAAGTAATCATTCTGAAGTTCGTTCAGCACATCATCGGAGTGCCCTTCAATGACACAAGTGACGATCATCAAACCCGCAACATACCACATCGCCATAAATATCTGATCAAACGCTACATGGATTACCACGTTTTTCCACTGAGTCTTGAAATCAGCAACTCGGATAACATTACCCTTGGAATCCAATATTTGTACATCCTCATGAACGATCGGTTCTACACAATCGCACCTCACAATTGGAAATAAATGTTCATAAAATTCATATGCATAATGCATACTAGGACCACTGAAACACAGGCCCTCGATAAACATGGCAAAGACTCGCCAGCCGTCCAACCCCGTCGAATCTTCCCCTGTATTATCAAATGACAACTCAATCCCTTGTGCAAGCAGATCTCCCACAAGTGCAAGCGTGCCCGCTGTAAGGCTCTTGGTCCGAATGGGATTTGACTCTAATTGATCCGAATAAACGGTTCCAAGATGATTGAGAAGTTGAGAGAAACGGCCTCGCTTGGCTGTTTCAGTAGTGGCGTCGTCATCATACAACGAATAGCCATCGATGGCATAGCCGGAGCCTGTCTTGGATGATGTCGTGGGTGACTCTAACTCATCACCATACATCTCGATGACGGAGCCTGGCGATCGGTGGTGGTCGCCATCGGATGATTGCATGGTAGAAGTAGAACGAGCCACCGACATCGTCATTGCAACAACTGAGCCGTTGAGTGCTCATCGAAGAAAAAATAAACTCCTATATATGTACTCGGATGAAGGAAAAGAAAAAGGAGATTCCGATTCCTCAAACACCACCAGTTATGTACAGAGGAATTGGTTGCCCCATTTTACCCCTACATGATGATGTACCCAAGGGTAAATAAATAGGGTTGGCTACGTTTTGTTAGATCCCATAGATCCCGG
>JALLBH010000226.1:0-34795 GCA_036940005.1 Skeletonema menzelii | reverse complement strand
TTTGAGGGGGAGTGGCCGTCAATCAGATGATGGGTACGAGTCACTGAGAGTCGTCGGTGAAGATTTGCATTTATCGCTGCTTGCTCCAGACCGCTTCCTCTTTGACGATCAAAAGCAAGTTGCTGGTGATATGAAGTTACCCTACAGAACAGACAAGCTGTATGGGAGGAACAAAGAGCAAATACTTATAGCCGACGCCTTCTGTCGAGTCACTCGTGGGAAGAGCGAGGCATTCTTTATTGGTGGTTTCTCTGGGTCGGGGAAGAGTATGCTGGTGGATAATTTGAGGAATACAATGAATTTCGTGGGTGCATATGCAATTAAACACAAGTTTGACGCCATGTCTCGGAAGGAGCCACTGTCCGGTGTTATTTCAGCATTTAACCAAATATGTGCGATGATCAAAGAGACAGCTAGACCCGTCATTGCAACGAAGCTGAAGGATGAGTTTGGAGTTGATTTCATGTTGTTGATGAGGCTGCTGCCGAGTATCGGTGTGTTATTTCCCGAGCTTGTCGGTCCCGCAATGCGATTGGACCCCAGCGAAGCGATGAATGCTCGCAGCGTTTGCTTCACACTTTTACGTTTCGTGAGAGTGGTATCAAGTCCACGTCATCCGATCATGGTGAGTACAGTCTGTTACCTGTGATATGGTCTAACTCGATAAGTGCAGTGGACTGGCACACCATCATTTTCATGCTTTCTGCTTGCTAACACCATTACCATTTGATTGCAGCTCTTTTTGGACGACATGCAGTGGGCTGATAGCACCGTCCTCGACGTGATTCACACAATCCTGTCGGACACGATGGGCAGTTGCATGTTTTTCATAGGCACGTATAGAGACAACGAAGTGCAGATAGATCATGACATTTTTGGTTTGATGAAGAGGCTGGAGATCAGCAATGTGCCAACAACCAGAGTATCTTTGACTGGACTGGATCAAGATGACCTCAACACAATGATATCTGATGTCTTGTGCCTGTATCCACGAATCTGCAAGTCATTGTCTGATATTTTGTTTCAAAAGACAAAAGGCAATCCTTTCTTTGTGTCGGAGTTCATGCAATCTTTGCAGTCTTGCGGCTTGCTACAGTATAATCCTCTTCAGAAGCGGTGGATGTGGAATGAGGATATCATACGTGCAGAGGATATCACGGATAATGTTCTGTATCTGCTCTCATGCAAAATGAATGGCTTACCCGGCGATATTCAAACGGTAATAAAGGTGATGGCTTGCTTTGGAATAAGTACGAATGAGTCAGTGATTGGCTACTTGAGCAAGTCAGCGGAGTATGCTGGCTTCCGACATGGGTTGGAAGGAGCTCTCCACGGCGGCTTCATTGTAAAGAGTGGAGAAGGAAGCTTACAGTTTGTGCACGATAAGGTTCGTGAGGCGGCATACAATCTCATTCCCGACAGCGGTAAGAAGCAGGTATGTGTATTTTGTGTCATGCTTTTGTCGTAGTTGTGTACGTACAATGATTCCTGTTTGATTGTAGCCTCACTCCTCTTTTGCTGCGGCATATGAAGTTTCACTACCACCTGGGCAAATTTCTGTATTCTTTTTGTGATAGCAACGATGCAGCGGACACAATATTCTTCGTTGCTAGCCAGATTAATCACGGGAAGAAGTGGATAATCAAAGATAAAGATTTGAGGATTGGTATTGCGGAGTTGAATATGAAGGCTGGCACAAAGGCGCTCGATGGCTGTAACCACAAGACGGCGTACTCGTACTTGAGATTCGCTCTATCTTTGCTTCCTGAAGATCATTGGCAAAGGCACTACGACTTGAGTCTCCGTCTGAACTTGTTGACGTCAAGTGCTGCTAATTCATGTTGTCTATACAATGAAGCTGAGCAACATTTGAGAACAGGATTGACAAATGCTCGATGCTTAGATAATCAGCTGCCTTTCTACCTTTTGCATTGTCAAAGTAAGTGTCCCACCAGAGGTGCCCTGGTTATTCTTCTAGTTCTTTCTCACATTTTTCGTCTAATAAATATTGCCCCTTCGTCCTTCGTGCCAGTCCTCCAAGCCCAGGGTAAAGTAAACGATGTGTACAATACGTGTTCTTCTATTTTGATAGAGCTTGGAGAATCCATGCCAGGTTCTTGCTCTCTTGAAGAGGCTTCAGATATGACAAGAGAAACGCTTAGCATGTACATAAGGGTTGGTGACAAGTGGCTCGAGGGAGAAACGACAGATGACAAAACTCTCAACACTACCCTACAATTCTACAGAGCGATCGCGCTCGCATGCTTCTTTTGCAAATCTTATATCATGGTTCTCTACTTTACCTGCAAAGCAGTGCAGCTTAGCTTAAAGAGGGGACTCTGCGAGTATACCCCCATAACACTTCTGCAGTTCACATCGGTTGCTGTAACGATCGACAGTGCTGTGCTGTGCTAGTAAGTCACATACACATACAGGGTCACTCGCTGAGGGTATAATATGCGCTCTTTTTTCCTTGGTTTCTAACATATCTATTCTTCTTCTTTTCCTTCTTAATACACAGTCGTATTGCAAAGAATGCTTTGTCTCTGCGAGAGAGGTTTGAGATGACAGCCCAGATACCTGAATTATACTTCCACTTCTATGGCAGGATTGCTTGCCGTTTTGAGCCATTACAAGAGGGTATAGTACGCCTTCGCCAAGGTTTTGAAGCAGGTCTCTCCACTGGACAAGCTGATATGGGTCTACACTGTCTGATTCACAGTGTAAAAAATTCAATCTTTAGCGGTGCAAATTTGCAGTCAACATTGAAGGAGATCGATCATTATCTGCACCTATTGAAAACATACAAGAGCGAGTTGACGAAGAATTATCTGCTTATTTTCCGCGAGGCTGTGTCTCAGCTGATTGACAATGGCAAGGCGACTGGCATCAATGATTATGCTGACTTAGGAGATCTCGAAGACCCGGGAAACAAGCTTCGCGAGGCACATTTCCACCATGCAGCAATCAAGTGCTATTGGTCAGGTCACACTGCGCGGTGCTGGTATTACAATGAGAAATGCAAGACTTTAGTCGGACAAGGACAAATCACAGCTTTTATTGCAAAGTTCTTTTTCGGTGAGCTTACAGCTTGAACAGATGTGTTATCTTTGTTGTCTTCTTTATGCAATGAAATGGTATGTAATCTCACCTCCGTTCATTGCTTTTCTTGCTCTTTCACTCCGACTCGGTGGCTAGGGCTAAACGCGGTCGATCTATTAAGGAAGAATAAGCATTTGAAAATGAGCAAGGAATGCATATGCGTAGCTATCGCAGAAATGAAAGTAGCAGCTGCCAACTCGGATTGGAATTTCCTTAACAAGCTACGTCTCTTGGAGGCTGAGCAGACATCTATTACCAAACGTCATATGACAACGCAAGCCATTGACTTATATAAAGCTTCCATCGAATGTGCTAAAAAGTCCGGATTTATTCACGAGCAGGGATTGGCATGCGAGAAGGCTGGCTTTTACTTCAAGAATATACTTGACAATAAAGAGAAAGCGCTCGAGTACTTCAAGCAGGCTCGTGAGTGTTATGAAGAGTGGGGTTCAAGCATGAAAGTGGATTTTGTGCAGAAGGAGATTGATGATATTGAGGGAAAATGACATATGTGAAGTGTCCTTAAGCAACTTGGATACCTCTTGACCTCTTGTGGAATATTGCAAGATAAACTAAATGTTTCAGGTCTGCTGAAGTATGTGTATTAGGATGGTTGCTCGCTGGCATTGCATTGCCAAGTGAGCAAGAGCGACCTCGATTTTTCATTTCACATGTGGGAAATCAACACAGCTGATGTGATGTAAAAGCCTGAAAGATACGTGTCTTGATCGAAAGAACAATTCTTTTTTCAAAAATTCTTGACGGGCCGACGATGACGTTTGTTCTTGCTACAAGCTCTCTCCTATTTCAGCTGGCTATCGATAAGCCTTCGGCAAGCCGGTCCTCATAAAATCCACGAAGAATACAGTCAAACAATCAGTCCCCCAAGTATCTACCTCGACCATGTGTCAACCACCGCCCAAAGAAGCATCAACAACAAGCATGAACAAAAACAAACGACCATCCTTCCAAAGTGGAAAATCCTTCCGCTATCCACGCAGCACCCACCCAATCGAAGATTTACCAACATTGGATCCATCGCATGTCCCGTATCGCATTGCTGCCAAGTATATTTTGAGTGAGCTGGAGAGGTTGGATATTTGTGCTCCAAAGGTTGGCATTATGTGAGTCTCTTGCTCTCTTTTGAACAATAATATTCTTTGAATTCTGCAGAGTTTGTTTCATCAAAGACTAACATGAACATTGACATCCATCTACACTACTCTTCTTGGTAAACAAAAAAAGCTGCGGATCAGGCCTCTCCTCCCTAAGCCAAGCCCTCTCCCCAAATTCCCCCACCCTCACCATCCCCTACGCCTCCATACCCGGCTTTCCATCCCACTGCACAGTCGCCGGTCATTCGGGAGAATTGGTCATTGGCGCCCTCGATCCCAACACACCCACAATTTGCTTCCGTGGTCGATTTCACAGTTATGAAGGACATGATATGCAAACTGTCGTTCTGCCCGTGCAGGTTATGAGGTGTTTGGGTGTACAGATGGTCATTGTGACCAATGCCGCGGGGGGATTGAAGGAGGCGTATAATGTAGGTGATGTAGCGATTATTCGAGATCATATTGCCCTACCGTTATTATGTGGGAAGAATCCATTGGTAGGACTGAATGATGAGGAATTGGGACCGAGATTCCCACCCACTAGTAATTTGTATGATGTGACATTGCAGAATATAGTCATGGATGTGGCACGGGGTATGGACTTTGATCAATATTTGCATAAGAATGGAACGTATGCCTTTGTGAGTGGACCGCAGTATGAGAGTAAGAGTGAGTGTGCCATGTTACGTATGTTGGGTGCTGATGCGGTGGGGATGAGTACGGTGCCGGAGATTTTGGCAGCGCATCATTCGGGTATGGCGGTGTTGTGTTTGAGTTTGATTACCAATAAGGTTGTGTATTATGATGAAGAGGAGGATGAGACAAAGAAGAAGGTGGAACATGCCAATCATGCTGAAGTGCTGACAGCTGTACAGGGACGGGGAGAACAAATGGTCAAACTTGTGGGTGAAGTTGTGAAAAAGTGTGGTGAGGTGTATTTGCCAACATTGAAGGAGTTGGATCCAATTTGTTTGGAGACGGAGGGTCGTGTGAGAGAGCAAGAAGTAGTAGTGGGTAGTGGAAGTGGTGAGAAGAAGACAATGACGAATATGTTGTGTCCGTATCATTTGGTCAAGGGAATTTTGAGTGCACCTGCACATTGTTTGGTGTTAGGAGGCTCTATTCTAGCTGCTGGAGTGGTAGTTGGAATGAAGATGAGCAAGCATTGAATGGCTTGAGAAATAGATATAGAGTTATTATGAAAGAGACAGAGGGAGAGGACAAAACACAAGGGTAATCGCTGGTTCAAAAGAATGAATTTGGGAACTAGATACACTGCGTTGGATGATGAGCTATTTTTATCATTTTTGACAAGTACATATGAGCTATTCAACACCTCATCCACAAAAGACGAACTCCGGTGGAATACATAATATAGTACAAGATAAGCAGGCCACATCCGCTCAACATATCGAGGCTGACAGTAATCTCTAGAGTTAAATTTATCTTAACATGCTTGTTATCAAAGCAATAAATACTACCTAATCGTTCCATACATATCAATATTGTACTCCTCACTCTTAAGCTTGAGCAGGGCGTGCCGCAGTTGTAGGGGGGCTAGTCAACGCAGTAGCAACAGTGGTTGTGGCTCCACTAGATGGATCCAACGTTGGGCTTCTGACAGCTTCACTAACAGAAGCTTGACCAATATCCATGGCTAGGCCACATAGAGCCTCAGAAAGTAGGTCACATATGGATCTCGTTGATGCGCCATCGGAATTGTCATCGTCCGTTTTATCACAGGCTAGTAACTTTGATGCATCCGTAGTTTTGTAGATGGCATCAAAGATGAGATTGCCATTGTATGCAGCAAGTGCCTGCTCGACCGAGAAAATGAAGCCTGGGGGAATGAGGTCGTCAGTGAACAGATTCTCTTTGTCGTCATCTACAAGTTCCAATACCTCCTTTAGGATCACATCCGGCGTCCTCTGAATTGCTCCTCCGCTAGATGGTACACTCGGCTTTAATATAGGAGTGCTTGTAGAAGTAGGTGATGATGAGTTGAATGTCGCAACATCTCCACAAGACGTAGCCGATGCAGGGATGAAATTCTCAACACTAACCCAGCCAATCTTCTCTCCACCCTGAAACGTCGACACGCCACATTCATTCGTGTAGGTGACGGTAAAGACATTTTCACTTTCATCTCCAACAGCGTTCTTCCCACGTAATATAATACTGATTCCACCTGCAACTTTGTCCTCCTGCTGCATGGTCGTATAGCGGAATGAATCTCCGGATACCAACTCAATATCCTTTTCTAGCGATGTGTGCAGAACATTAAAGTTTGTATCTACCTCTATAAATTGGATGGAGTTGACAACGGCTTCTTTCCCCCGGATAGTTCGTGGAGGGTCGATGGTCATCTCCATGGCATTTTCGTTGGTATTTGGTGAGAGTGATATCCGACAGGTGTAATCTTTGACGCCGCTTCCGAATATGGCGCTTGCTGGGTACACCTGTGGACAAAATCCTGTTGCTAAGTCAAGCTTGAAGAGGAATGCACGTGGAGAACAAGAGCATGTCGCTGCTGTTGTGGCTACTTCACCATGGGTATATGAGAGGATGATTAAGAGCGCAGTCGAGATGAGGAGCATCGTCATCATTCCGTGGCTGTTCTTCTATGTACTGTCGTCTACTCGGCAGCAAGGCTCGTCGTCGTCGTCGCTGATCTTTGTTGTAGGCTTTTCACTACTGCTTCTTCCACTTCCGCCGTTGCCAATTCATCGCCAGCAGCAGCAGCGAGGGTGCAATGAATGATAGCGGCACATAAAAAGCGCATGAATGCATAGCTTTGATAGTAACTAAGTATGGTTCAATCATGTTTCGCATCGTTTTCTCACATCATTGCGAATTGCGACGGGTGAGGTTTTTGTGAAGAGTTTCGAGTTGCGAAATTCCAGTCGCGGTTTTGAGATTCTTCTCTTATGTCCGGGTGAGAATGTCTGGTACAGTCGGTATTAAGTACCAAGCTTAAGTCACACAACGACCGGCCGACGGAAGATTATAATATGAAACTTAAGTAGTCGATGAAACAAGTAAATTCATTTATCACATTATTATTATTGAAGCCTTATAGCACAAAAAACGCTCTGACCCATCATGATCATGCTGAGGTTGCTAAGGCAATTTTGTGGAGCTCTGATTTGTCGTGCTTGCAGTGGAGGCAGAATTAAAAGAGTCATGTAAATATCCTTCGGCCTCGATGTTGCTCGGCAGACCTGAGAGCGTGTCCGAGTTGAGAGATGTTAACGATGATGACATTGCAGACAATTTTACTTCTGCAACCGCGTTGCCAAGACCCAAGGATTCCATCGACTTATCCAAACTCGACTTTGAAGCATTTGAAGATTCTGATTCATCTATATTCGCAAGGCCGGAGCTCTTTTTGATTCCTCGTTCTTTCTCATCCTGCTTTATCATCAGTGTGGTTGCCGACTCCCCATCTTCAATCCATTGAGCTAAATTACTCTTGACAAGTTGAACAAATGAATGTCCCACTTTTTCATCGAATACACCCATGACTCCGAGATTCTTCGCCAGCGGCTTGATGTAGAAGTCGAAAAATTTGATCTGATTATCGTACCACCCTACAGCTGGATCCTCACCCCGATTTGATAAAAAACCATTTTTCAGCTCTTTGTACAGTCTCGTTGACCACTTCATGACATTGTTCCAATCTTGAAGAAGCGCTGCCACGTCGGCGGCACGAATCATTTGTTCCAGTACGACGGTGGCCTTGAATTCATCAATTTCATCCCAATCATCGTCCTCGTCAAAATCGATATCTTGGTCACCATCTGTTCCGCTACTTCTAATACTGCTGCGATTGTTATTGTATGCCACGATGGTACTCCCAGCAAGATCCAGTGCGCGTCTAACACCGAGGCGACGCTCCTCGGACCTAGCCCTTACAACACCCCGATCTCGACCGATTAACATAGATGGACTGAGGCGCCCTCGAATGGCCCAAGTTGACCGCCGTCTACTTAATGGTTTTGATTCCGTCGATCTCCCCCGTGTGGGCGAATCCTCCGTGATCTCCTCCGGTATGGTCATTTCAAGATCCCCCGTGCTTCTTCGAACTCTATTCCCAAGTCGAGCAAGTTGCTCACGTGGTCCTATGGGCGCCATCGTATTTGGAGATGGTTGTTGTTGTTGTTGCAATTTTTGTGGAACACTGGGATTGCTGTTCCCCGAGGCGCTGCCGTTATCTCCGTTATTATTAGGTTCAAAATTCATCTTCGTCCTGGACACAACACTCGCGTCAAAATCATCGTCCAGAGACTGCATATCTGATATGGACGATGACTCCGAAATATCAATGGAGCGAGCGTCAGTCGAGTCATTGTCATCATTATCACAACTATCCTTCGTCAAAGGATTCGAGGAAAGAGATATGTCCGATGTCATTAAGCTTCTCTGACTACCCATCCTCCCTAACTCTGAGTCCAGAGAGGCCCGCCTAATAACTCTACTACTAGAACTTCTAGGAATTGCCATGATGGGAGGACCATCTCCCGCAGGCGTCGTGCTGTTGTTAATAGTATTCGAATTCCCCTCCCCCCTATTACTACTCCCCACCTGCTGCGGTCCCGAAGATTCTTTCCCACTACCAACACTAACACCATCCCCCGACAACGATATTTTCTTCCCCCCTCCACCACTACTCATAAGACTCCGACTACTCTTCTCCTTCATCTTCTCCACCTTCATCTTCTCCGCCACAATAACCTCCCCAAATGCCTCCTTCCACTTACTCTTAACAATCTGCGTACGTTCGGGTGAGGCAATATCCGTCACCAATACCAAATCAATTACCAATTTACGAAATTTGAACCAATCTTCATTCTCCCCCGCTCCTCCTCCCCCCGCCGCAGTGGCTGGACTTTCCCCACCCCCATCATCATCATTATTATTACTTTCAAACAAGACCCTCCTCAAATCATCAAATTCCCCCCGTTTCAACACACTAAACGCAATCGCCAAACTCCTCTGCTCCGCCACACTCTGATCATTATACAAAATTGCCAAATCATCACTCTCCAATACCAATTGACGATTGGATATCCCCGTATGATCCACATCATGCACCAAAGCCGAAAAAAGGAAGGCTAATTGGGTAAGAGGGTCGGATTTAATACCGTACGTTGGGCGATGATCAAGGAGGGAGTCTAGTGAGGCACGACGGAATTTGGGTCGGTTGGTTTGTCTGGGTGTGGAAGAGACTGCCTTGAATTGTTGTTCTCGTTGTTGTTTTTGCTGCTGTTCCTCTTCCTCCATTAATAACAATTTGTCCTCCCGAGCATCCGTATGTTCACAAAGCATCAAATCCAACAACTTATTCGCACTCAAAAAGACATGGTAGGCATGCTCGACATTGTGATATGGGACCTTGTGTGGTGAATGGTATTGAGAGCAAATGGTATGTACGTAGGTTCGTAATTGGTGGATGATTTGGGGGGTGATGCATCTTGGGAATAGACCGGTGATCTTGTTGTTGTTGCTGCTGCTGGCCTTGCTGGATGATTTGCTGTGTTTGTGATTGATTCGACTGTTAATCGCGATTGAATAATCCTTTGTGTCAGATGAATATTGTCGTAATGCTGTCATGGGTGTAGCATCATGATGTTCATCGTCATCTGAATGAGTCATCATTTTCACATCCTCGTTATCATCTTCCTCACTCTGAGTATTGGTAGTATTTAGTGGTTCCTCCTTGCTCTTATTCAGCCGTTTCCCCTCCCTCGCAGTTTTTAGGGCACTCCTACAAATCGTACTAGTGCTGTAATCCATGTACATTTTATCCTTCAATCGTCGATACCCACCGCCGGCACCACTACTGCCTGTTTTACTAGAGTTGGAGCTTTCAATCGAAGCTCGTCGATAAGACCGTGGCTGCGGCGGCTGTTGACCATTGTCCTTAGTATTATTTGTAGTGTCCAAACTCTGTACCGCCAAATTGCCCAATCGACACGTCACCAGGGCAACTATCCGAATTAATAACAATGATACCATTCGCTCCGTGACCTCGTCCACTATTGAATTATTATTCGTAGTACTCGTAGCACTGCTATTGTTCCCCCCTAAAGAGGGCGGAGCGAGAATGGACGGGTGACCCGGCCCACGGCCCGTAAGTGACCAGTCTTGAGAGGTGAGGGAGAGGGCTGTACGGGCCATTGAGAGGGCGGAGTCGGGCCATGGTTGCCATAATTCGTTGTTGGAGGTGCTGCTTGAGCCGCTCATGTTTTTATATTTTGTATGGCTGTTAGTGAGGTTGCAAATTTTTGATGCTGGCCGGCTGCCGGCGAAGTTGGATTTTTTGTGTCGTCCGAATGAATCAAGACGACCGCAGAAGAGAGCTGAATATTATTTGTTGCATAGATAATATGGTTGCCCTGTATTGTAAGAATTGAATTTGCAAGCTATCGATCACCCCCTATGCATGACTGCTGTTGACAGGCTGTTGACTATCATTGGAGAGCAACAGCAGAAGTACAGCTGTTTGTGTTGATAGAGAGTTGCCGCCCGCCTAAGTACATACTTATACTTATGTACCGTGCGTAAGTACCTGGCCTGCGCCCTCGCTGGGGGACTTTTTGAGACGACCGTCTTATTTATCGTCATGAAACCTCTTGGACCTTCACATTTTCTGGTGAGGCAATAGCACGCAAGTCGTTGTTTGATCTCCTGGTACATAGGTAAGCATGAGGAGAGGCAGCCAAGAGTAACACATTTATTTCCATACATACAACTAAAACTAGTGCGTTCGCCCATCACATCACATTCCAACATCTTGCTTGAGTCTCCCCATGCCAATTACACATCCGATGCCGATGCATTTCTTCTGTAGTAACCGATTCGACTCTCAACCTCCCAGTCAACGTATTCATTCATCCAATCAATAAACTCATCTGGCAGTTCAGAATGCTTTGTGATTTTCTTCTTTTTCAAACGACGACGGCCTTTTCCGACAAATGCACTACAGTTCGCCTTCAGCCCTGCTGCCTCCTCAATGCCCCGAAGCAAAATGGATGTTCCATTAGCATTCAAGTCTTCGTATCGCATTGGCAGGAAGGCGCGTGTTCCCACAAAGTCAGCCACAGACAAATGATTGATGATTTTGTCTCTTCGAAGATCGATTATACTGCTATAAGCCCTTCCTGAGCCATCGGGCTGCATCTCATAGAAGTTTTTGCCCAATCCAAAAATATCATCTCTCTCCTTTCCTACCCAAGGCTTAGTTACAAACTCCTTCCATCCTAAAGCTTTTCCACCCTTACGCCGCCATGACGCTCCTTTTGGTTTGTTATGATTAGTAAATTGAGACATGTTGATGTGGTTGTGGGAATGGTGCGGCCAAACCCTCATGGCTTCTACCCACGCATAAGGGTCACGGAACATGGCTACGACAACTGCTGAATTCTCAGGAACCTTTTGTACGTCGTCTTCTTGGAACCAATGTTTCCAATCCGAGTAATCATTAGTCACCTACGATGACGCAAGTACAGTGTATACAAATATGAGTAACATGATGACGAGTCAATATCCAGATGAACGAGAAAAGTTTTGCACATCTCACATACCTTGATACGGTCAAATTGAAAGCATTCAGTCAAATGATCAGTAATCCAGTTGGTGCCACTGTGCCGTTCTCCAATCAAAACAATCTTTTCCACTGGTTGTGTATAGGAAGCCTTCTCCACAATTGCTTTGTTTGAGATCTGATCACTTGAATTGATGCGTTTAGTAATTTGTACATTTCGAAGCAGAACGCTGAGAAAGAAAAGAGAAATCCCGATGGATTTGAGAGTTGTGGTTGTGACAACTCTTCTCTCCCGGCCACCAGCTTTGATATCCAAGCTTCGTCTAAGCTTGAGCTTGATTTAAACTCTCAGCTTAGTCGAGCGAAGCAGAGCTACCCCGTCATTTCGAAGAAATTTCTGTCCGTCCGTCCGTCCGTCCGTCCGTCATGCACAAAAATCAAACCTAACAAAATATGGCGCAAAGCATCAAACTGTCCAAAATCGATAAGTACTACTTCTTGTCCATGAGTAATGCTAATAATAGTAGTAACGGATTGCACATCATCTCTTCGTCGACATGGAAAGTGGTGTAACACTTGCAGATCTTAGGAAAGAAGAAAATCTCGAGACTAACACACGAAGCTTGAGCTGCTGCGTACAATTATCCGCCATACTAACAACGATGAGTAGACTGTTCGCCGGCGATATTCTAATAATAATACAGGAGTATTACAATGAGATGATGAGGATACTATCTAGAGTTGTGCACAAGCTACAATATCCGTTATGATGTTGTCTTATTTTGTCGCCTGCCCTTTCCCTCGCTAATCGTCGGCCAAGCCAAGTGCGTTGCTTCCCTTGATGGCTAGTTAACGTCTTCCAATTGTTTCTTTATATTCGGTGACAGAAGATACAAAATAGAGGAGAGACGTTAACCATAAAATCACGCTGGCGTGAACCGTCGTGTGTCATGCCGTTATCTTTTTATCTTTCTTGTACTTAAGTACCATCTCAAATCTATCAGACAGATATTTTGGATTTGTCACATCTCCACATAAAAGTAGATAATGTATCGTATCTACGATACTTATTATCTCTTCTTCTCAGGGGTTACAATAATACCAAGCTACCTACATAGATACTTACCCCTGATATGATGTTGTGTGCGCTAATCGGTTTAGTAAGAGCAACGGAAAGAGAGTTTTGTTGCCCTAATATATACTTATGGAGGACGGAGGACCAGTCCAGAGATGGCTGCTGCTGTGACAAGGTTGACGAAAACAAGGACTCAGAACCATTTACTACAAACTGCAAGATACAAGATGGTAGACCTCTCCTCTCGTCTCGAGAACATGTATGTACAACTAACTTCATCATGAAAGTGTCATTGAAGCTCATTTTTCCCTCATAACTCTCCTAACACCTGTTCTGCTACATATTCATCATGAATCATCTTTATCTTTAATATTGTATTACCATTCATTTCCTGCCTGTGACATGTAATTCATTTCTTCTACCAGCAAGCGAGAAGCGAGCCTGTTCATTTTGAAGCAATGATCTCTCTCTCTCTCTCTCTTTTCATTACACAGTTAGGATTGATAGTCACGACCACCACCTCCTCTACCACCACCTCTCCCCCGTCCTCTACCACCACGACCACCACCTCTACCACCACCACCCCGTCCTCTCCCCCTTCCAGAACCACCCCGTCCCCTCCCTCTACCACCATATCCCCTCCCAGCACCACCACCACCATGACCACTCTTTTCCTCCTCCACCACATTCTCCACAGCCTCCTCCGGCAATCTCAAATATTTAATCGAACTACCCCGAATATAACACTCATTTAATTTCCAAAATTGTGATCCGTCAGAGGAGGTGCAGACCACCTCACGGAGGTTTAAGTTCATGTAGTGATCGCAGGAGATTAGACGACCGTTGTAGGTTGTGCCGGATTTGAGTTCGACTAGGAGGGGGAGGGTTGTGGATGATTTTAGGAGGGTTAGTGGTAGCTATACATATATATATATATTATATATATATATTTGTTTTGTTGGTTTGTTTGTATTTTGAAGTTTTGGGAATACAACATGCATTATTTATTTGTTGTGTGCATGTTGTCATGTTGCGCACACATCATTTTGTGTGAGTGAGCATCATTCGAATTTTGATGCGGTTGTTCAGAGCAGACATTTTTGTTGGAATTATTAATTTCGTTCATTGTCAATATTGATTTGTAAAGCAGAAGCATTGTCATTCGTTCGATTGTTGTTTGGATGATTCGTCGGTTGGAATAACGAAGAGAGTGAATATCCATCAAAGATTTAGGGGCAAAAAGAAAGACGACATGAAAGGATTTGAATTAGCACACAAGTCATGATAAGTACAAGAAATTAATAAAGCCGCATCAATGATGATAAATACATCAAATATATAGAGAGAAGCATTCAAAATTAGATCTCTCCATCAGCTGTGTGCATACTTGCTACCATTCCGACGGGACGCGCCGCTTGCTATTTGTGAAGATTCAGAGGCTCGGTGCTCTCCTTGTAAAATATTTCAAGGTATCTCAAAACGGGAGGCGGTCACTTACCATTGTAAAAATTTTACTTCCTAGTATTATTGAGTATCGTGTCTCCTTTACTTATTATGAGGATCTACTGGTTAGCTCTGTACTTAATTGCGTTGAAGCAGTTGGACGAGAGTAGATAGCAAGCTAGTAGCTAGCTAGCAGTAGCAAGATAGAGGCAAGAGGCAAGCAAGCTAAAGCTAAATGGTGATGGTGGTAAGTAGGCAGGTACTTAGGTGTGGTAAGCAGGCCAAATATCCATATGTAAAAAGTAAACACGTTCTGGTCCATTGTGACATCCATCCTCCCCCTTTCAGTGTTAATGTGACTGTCTGCTGTCTGAACAGACAAGCCAACATCAGTTCCCAAGAGCTCGCTGCACTGCGAACCGCGAACCCGACCACGCGCGAACATAACCTAAATCCCCACTACATAGAACATTTCCAGTGACAGTGTATGGTACGTTATTGATTATACTTGCAGTAATAATCTTCATTCCTTGGCCACTACTTAGGATCTAATATCTAATCAATATCTTCCTTGCCTCCATAACCGAAATTAAGTGTCACTTTTTTTATGACCATCGTGCTTTGTGCGCTCTGAACGGAGGGTTCTTGATATTCGACGAAATTCAACTTGCAAGCTGTAGTCACATGAACAGTATTTTCGATATTAATCATTGCTGACCAGCCATAACAAGAGAGTAGCTGGCTAAGAATATTATTCAGTACAGCGACACTGTAATGATTGCAGCAGAGACGACGGCGGCTGCCCATGCCGAGGCCGATGTTGCAGTCGTCCCTCTCTGCACCTGGATGGAGTTCGTTGATCCGAAACAAAGAAACAAAAATAATAATTTTGACAGGAGCAACAAAGAATCAATTATTCGCAAAACAACTGTCAGTTATGGAATCGTCGAACTGCTGAAGCGGTCCAAGAAATTGAAGGATGAGGAAATACAGATTGATAATTTTGTTGTCGCCATTTCAAAAAAGCCATCGCGATCATGGGATGACATCAAGGGAGTTGGTGTGATATCGTCCGGACTCTTAGTTATGATCGAAGAGCCATCGTACTTGAGCGCCTTGCGAGAAGGGGAAGACAGCGATGACCGAATAACAGGGCGATGTCTAGAAGTAGAGCTATCGTCAACGCCACCTCAAGGAAATTCAGAGTTGCCCGCTGAAGAAAAGGCAGCGGCGCCTGATAACGTTTGGAACAATTATTTGTCCGGCATGAATGCACTTGCTGCCGTAGCAGAAGAAAGCAACCGCTGCCGTTTATTTGCACGGCTGTTATATGAGCTATTCACCCATGAGCCATTTCCAGATGATGCTCTCGCAGTGAATGTGGCGTCACCTACAGAGCCTCCTCAGAAGAGGGCAAGAAAATCACATGATGTATCATCACGTTCACGTAAAAATCTCATGCTAACACGTGCCAAAGGGGACTTTGGCAGGGCTGAGGTGCCATTCCAAATGCCATGCATTGTTCACGTGCAGGAACTGGGGATACCTGCGTCAATTTGCCTCATGACACAGAATCTTCTCGAGTATGCTTTGAGGGGGAGTGACCGCCAATCAGATGAGGCGTACGAGTCATTAGGAGTCGTCGGTGAAGATTTACATCTATTGCTGATTGATCCACACCGCTTCCTGTTTGACAATGCAAATCAGAACATTGACAATATGAAAATACTCTACAGAAAAGACAGACTGTATGGGAGGGACAAAGAAGAGACCCTCATAACTGACGCCTTCTGTCGAGTCACTCGTGGGAAGAGCGAGGCATTCTTCATCGGTGGTTTCTCTGGCTCAGGGAAGAGTATGTTGGTGAATAGTTTGAATAATAGTGTGAATGCTGTGGGTGGATATACGATTCAACACAAATTTGACTCTATGTCTCGTGAGAAGCCACTGTCCGGTGTTATTTCAGCATTCAACCAAGTGTGTCAAATGATCAAAAGTACAGATAGACCCGTGATTGCGAAAAAGCTGACGGATGAGTTCGGAGTAGATTTCAGTCTATTAATACAGCTGCTGCCGAGTGTCAGTGTGTTGTTTCCCGAGCTTGCTAGTCCAGATGCACATATAGAGGTTGCCGTCACAATGAATGCACGTAGCGTTTCCTTCACGCTGCTACGTTTCGTGAGGGTGGTATCAAGCCCGCGTCATCCGGTCATGGTGAGTAGAGTAACTTGAGGACTGTTGTTAATTTGATTAAGGACTGAGTGGTCTGACAAATCATTGCTTCTTTATTTGCTTCCTTGCTGCGTCACATTGGCAGCTATTTTTGGACGACATGCAATGGGCTGATAGCACCGCCCTCGATGTGATTCACACAATCCTGTCGGACACAATGGGCAGTTGCATGTTTTTTGTGGGCACGTACAGAGACAATGAAGTGCAGTTAGATCATGAAATTTTTGACCTGATGAAGAGGCTGGAGATTAGCAACGTGCCAACAACCAAAGTATCTCTGACTGGACTAGATCAAGATGATCTCAACACAATGATATCTGACGCCTTGTGTCTCTACCCACGTATATGCAAGTCATTGTCGGGTATCGTCTTCCAAAAGACAAAAGGCAATCCTTTCTTTGTGCTGGAGTTCATGCAATCTTTGCAGTCTCGTGGCCTGCTGCAGTATAACTGTCACCAGAAGCGGTGGGTGTGGGATGAGGACATAACACGCGGAGAAGAGATCACGGATAATGTTCTGCATCTTCTCTCATCGAAAATGAATGAACTATCCATCCATGTTCAAATGGTACTGAAAGTGATGGCTTGTTTTGGAATATGTACGAATGAGTCAGTGATTGGCTACTTGAGCGGATCAGCAGACTATTCTGGTGTCCGAAATGGGTTGGAAGGTGCGCTGAGTGATGGCTTCATTGAAAAGCAGAGAGAGGGACAATTAAAGTTTGTGCACGATAAGGTTCGTGAGGCGGCATACAATCTCATTCCTGACAGCGATAAGAAGCAGGTATGTGTTGTTTCTCTCGTTGTTGCCGTTATATAATCAATTGATTCGCATTCCGTTGCATGTCTCACCCGTCTGCTATTCATATTCAGTTCCATTACGACTTAGGCAAAGCGTTATACTCTATTTGTAATCGGAAGGGTGTAGGGGACACAGTTTCCCTTGCTATTGCTAGTCAGATTAATCACGGAAAGGAGTGGATATTGAAAGACAAGGATTTGAGCATTAGTATTGCTGAGCTGAATATGAAGGCTGGCGAGAAGGCAATCGATGGCTGTGACCACAAAACAGCATACTCTTACTTGGGTATTGCTTTATCCTTGCTTCCTGAAGGTCATTGGGACAGCCAGTACGACTTAAGTCTCCGTCTCAACTTCTTGATGGCAAGAGCAGCTATCTCAACTTTTCAGTACGACGAGGCCGAGTCCATCATACGAAAGTCAGTTGGAAAAGCTCGCTGCTTAGATGATCAGCTGCCATCATATCTTCTACTGATTGATAGTAAGTGACTGGAACTTGTTCTTCTGTCTGATCTTTCTCGTTTGTTGCAATTGTTGTGGCTAAATGATAACTGTTCCTCTCCAGTCCTCCTATCACAGGGCAATCCAAATGGTGCCTACGATACATGCGTTTCAGTCTTTCGTCAACTGGGAGAGCCCATACCTTCTTCAGTGACACGAGAGGAAGCTGGCGCAATGGTAGCAGAAACACTGTCACTATATAAGGAAGTTTATAACGAAGAAGAGTGGATTCACAAGATGCTTGAAGATGAGAAGATTCGCACTATCACCAAAATCTACAATTTATTTGTAGATGCTTGTTTTCTCTGCAAACACGAACACATCATGATATATCACATGTGCAGGGCAGCGCAGCTGAGTTTACAGAACGGGGCTTGTGAGTATACTCCAATTGCTTTGATTCATTTCGCGGGCTATTGTGTAATAATGGATGAAAATGCTGAGAGCATTTGGTGAGTGTCTCCTGATATTTGTGACTATCTCTCTCTTTTTCTCTCTTCTCGTTTTTTGCGATTCACTTCTCACTTACACTTACTACTACTACTTTGTTCACAGCCAAATGGCAAAGAATGCCATGTCGATGCTGAACAGATTCGATGTAGCAGATCAATATCCATGGTTTTACTTAATTTACTACGGCATGCTTGCTTGGCGTTTCGAACCTCTTCAAGTGTGTGCGGATATGCTACGACGTGCATTCGAGACAGCGCTGTCATTGGGACAAGTGGGTATTGCATTCTACTGCTCTACGCACTCTATCAAAAGTTTGTTCTTTAGCGGTGCAAGATTGAGGTCAATATTGAAGGAGATAGATTATTACCTGCACTTACTGGAAACATACAAGAGCGAGGCGTCAAAGAATTTCCTGCTGATTTTCCGTGAGACTGTGTCTCTGCTGATTGACAATGGTAAAACGACGAGCATAAAATCTGCGCCCTGCGTTGGAGACCTCGATGACCCAGGAAACAAGCTACGTGAATCTGCCTTATTTCACAAGGTGATACAGTGTTTGTGGGTAGGCCACGCTCAGCGATGCCGATATTACAGCGAGAAATGTGTGCCCATTCTTGCCCCCTTGGCACAACTCACCACATTCATGTCTAAATTTTACCATGGTAAGGCAGCAGACGTGATTATAGAGAGTATTGTGAGACGGATATGGAAGTACATTGTCTCACTCCAACTTTTCCTGTTCTCAACATGCATCGCCAATTTTCAGGACTAAACTCACTTGATCTGGTAAAGAAGAAAAACTCAGTAGAAGGGAAGGAAGTAGTCCGTGTCGCCATCGCAGCAATGAAAGATGCAGCTGCTGGTTCGGACTGGAATTTCGCCAACAAGCTCCTTCTCTTGGAGGCTGAGGAACAATCTCGCCGTCAATCTAATCTGAAATGGAGATGCATTGACATGTATAATGCTTCTATTGAATCTGCTAAAAGGTCTGGCTTCATTCATGAGCAAGGATTGGCATGCGAGAAGGCTGGCTTTTACTTCATGAGGGTGAAGAATAAAGAAAAGGCGTTTGAGTACTTTCAGCAAGCCCGTGAGTGTTATGAAAGTTGGGGCTCAGTTGTGAAGGTAGATTTCATACAGAGAGAGTTGGATGTTCTCAATCAAAATCAAGTCTCACTGACTTCTAGTTCTAGGTCAAACTTCTAGTTTAAGTGTGTCGTTGTGGTATCTTGTATAAATTTTGTTTGAAGTATGCATGTGTCTGCTTTAAGCTTCTTTGGTTATTAAATACATAATGTCAATTAGAATTGGAAGTTGTTACAAGATCTCCTCGTCAATGAAGTAATAATTTGCTACTATACTGCAAATTCTTCTATGTACACACAGGCTAAGGATACTCTCGTAGGCGTGTCCACTCTTTCACTTGGCTTTGGTGATCGAGGCTTTCCTTCTCTTTCACCTAGATTTTTAGCTTATTTACTCAGCGTATAATGACTATGATTGAGCAATTGCATCCCTCATTTTATTGACTCCTATGTCGATCACCTGTGTCCATCACCAATCAGTAGACCAGGACCAGGGGTGCATATCAAAGTCCCCTGAGTCTGAGTAGACACCCCTCTACCACCGGGGTATTAGTCCGATCGTATCATTTTAAGTGGCCTCTGCTCTCCGGTTGCAGTTGGAAGAGTACCAGACGCAGCTGCAGTGGGCGGTGCAGGCCAAGACCAAGAAGGGACAAGAGCTGCCAGTGCTCGCTGCTGCCTCCGAACGGATATCTGACGACATTGTCTCCATCGTGTATGGAATGGATTGGTAAGCTTTGTGTGTGTGCATTAAAACATCACCTCATTTTTGGCATCTAAATTGGTGGCTGTGACTGTGAGAGGGCTTCTCTCTCCTCTCTCTCTATTGTGGCAGGCCCCGGCTACGGGGCATTTGGTCTATTGGTATTGGTGGGTGGTCCAGTGCAGTTGGAGTTGGCCAAGGCCAAGTAGTATCCGATTTCGCAACCGATTTCGCAATTGGTGTGTCGTTTGCACCAATTGCGCTATTGGTGATTTGGATACCTTGGCGCAATTCCTCTTTTGGGTCTAGAGATCTGTAGAGATAACATATTATCAGGATCAGGCAGTATCAGGTCTCATTTTCTTGGCCTCAGGCCTCCTCTCATCTCCACTGCCCAGTTGACCCAGATTTTACAAGAAACTGTACCGTGATTACGAGAAAACTGTACTCAAAGCCACTTCAACTTCAATCCTCCTCATACTTCTGGTGCCTGGTAGGTGCCCAGCTAAGTACTGGGCATCGAGGTGGTGCTGGTGGATGAGTTTTAAGGAAAACGAAGGATAAGCGGGGAAAAAGAGAGGGGGAAGATTCTGCTATGATCTGCGTGCACAACATCATTGTTGTTGGAGTTTAGACTCTGTTGACAGAGTGACACAATGGACACAGCTCAGCCATAAGAGTACTTTGTAATATTGTTCTATTGATCTCCAACTTTGAGATGCGTTATGTTGAACTGGAAATGCTACCGAAAAGCTGCAAGATGCAATTTACCACAAAATAGTGCTTGTTTTCTATACATCGCAAGCTGCGAAGCACCCTTCTTCTTACCAACTTTCTTATTGCTTTCTTAGATGGACTATTCCTTGTATGTACGATATCGCTCTCTGCTTACTTTGCTGTTTTGCACAAGACTTCAACACACGTCATGGTCAGCATTTGAATGTATGAGATTGCACCATCTATCTCTGTCAATGGCAATCTCAGGAACGTCCAACCAATCACAAGAAAACCACAGCGCAGATTTTGTTGCCATCGGATGTTATTCGAGGACTTTAGCCCTCTTCGCTCCCCACCGTTCAGCGGCCGTATCATGATGTGTCGAATTGGGCCAAAAGTACCGCCTCGGACACGCC
This sequence comes from Skeletonema menzelii, assembly GCA_036940005.1. Taxonomy (NCBI): domain Eukaryota; phylum Bacillariophyta; class Thalassiosirophyceae; order Thalassiosirales; family Thalassiosiraceae; genus Skeletonema; species Skeletonema menzelii. The sequence continues at coordinate 13,606 of JALLBH010000226.1, read as the reverse complement.
CAAAAGCATCGATTAAGCGAGCTACCGACTTGGCAGCTTGAGATCTACTATTGAATAGGTCTAGACTCATATGCCACATATATAGTGTGTGCGTAAAATGATTGTCATTCGTTTTAACCGTGTTGATGTCCAAACTTGACAGATTTCATACCATATTATTTACTCAGTGCCGCTGTAAAATACACATTTCCGTCACGATCGAATGTGATTCATCGACTAAAAATACCCATGCGATTTTGGTTCTGCCATTGTTGCATTATATATTGATCATTAGCTCTCCTAAATGAAGGCAGAACTAGACTGTGACGTTTACAGCATGAAATCGCAGTCGCTGCTGTGATTACGAATATGTCTGCACAGGTGTTGAGTTTTGTATCCCACCAACCACACAATTCAAACATCATCAAAAGATGATGGAGTGACTGTGTTGTCGTTCTTTTGTATTATTATTTAAGGCTGTTGTTGCTTCTATTGTCGGCCGATTGTAGCGTCATCTTGTGCATTGTGCATCATGAGATGGGCTCGGGCTCGCTCGGTGGTCGATGGTGGTGCTTGGATGAGTTTTAAGGAACTCGTTTTTTAGAACTTCTTTCTCGTTTCTTGCATCTCCACCAGCACAAACTAGCTGCCCATCGTATCCCTTTCGTTCGGCTAGTACATTTTACGCATGTGTCATGTGTTACTCGGGTANAGGATCATCGAGAAGAACAAGTTCATTGCAAAGAAGTGGATTACAAACTCCACACGGTCCATTAGAAAACTGTTCTGATACTGTCTTACATGCCTCGCCTTTATCACCTCCATTGATAGACTCGACATAGGAAATTCTATTACCGCAAGAATGACAGCCACCGTACTTGTCATTACAGGCAAGAGCGTCCCAAACTGCTTGCGTACACTGGGAGCAGCCGCAGTAAGTCTGCAAGGTGATACTATCTGCTTGTGCTGTAGCAGTGGCAAGGAAACTTGCGAGCAGTGACGGTATGTGTAGATTCATTGCTCAAATGGACATAGCTTTGTCTTCAGTACTATAGATCGATCGGCAGCGGTACCTTGACCTTGTAACTCTATCTTCTCTGGAATAGTTGGACGACCATGCATATGCATGATATCTCTTTGCATACTTAAACCTTCAAATTAAAATTATCTAGTTGAGACCTTCACATAAAAATGCATTGAACAGTAGGGTACCATACCATACTTATGAGCGATACGCGATACCATCTCTAATCTTCTAAACCAGAAACGAAAGGATTTTGAGTTTTTGGGAAACGTGAAATTGAAATGAGAGATGAGAGATAGAGGACAGAGCTCATCGCATCCTCAGACTCGAACAGACTCAGAACTCAGAACTCAGATCGCGAGCATCGCATCGGCACGGCATGAAATATTACATGTAGTTTGTAGTGTGTTGGCATCGGATAGATAATATTTGAGCAAGTATTGCTTGTTTCTCATCCGAATTTCATATTAATAGGAGAACTGCTAGGTACTCGTGTCAAGGTTGTGTTTTTCTTTCTTGCCGGTCAATTCATTGGAATTTGAACACTTCTCGACACATCAAATATAAATTGAAACAAAAATGAGATTTCGGGTTATGAATCAGATGTCCAAGTCCTTTCGCTTGTCGGGAGGACAGTCGCCACCTATGTGCGCTCGACAATCAACAAATCAAATGACTCAAATACCATCGTTTCAGGCTACTGTACAGCAAACTATACAAACAAAAGGCAATGGGAAAATAGCACTGCAGCGACGTCTCCTTTCGGGAAATGTCGTACAGACTTCTAGAGCAGCACTAGTGGTAGAGGGCTCTTCCATCGTACTTAATACGTTGGAAGGAATTTCAGATCCAAATTTGCCGCGTGGATGGGACGCTGGTGTGATGGACGACGATGATGGTGGGTAACAGTAACCTTCCCACCAACAAAAAAGATAGATTGTGCTGGGGGAACGAAACACGTAATCTGATTCCGTACTCGAATGGAAACATCTCTCTTAAAATGTCAAGATGACCGTTAATCGGTCTTTTGTTTAGATAGAGGTGATATATATAAGGGTTGAAGCATTCTCCCACACTTCTTACTAAGAACAATAGAAATAGCTAGTTAATAAATACGATTTCAGCCATTAAATTCACATTTTCCATCCCTACATATTTCGGAAGAGTACTGCCTGATGCTTTATTAATATACTTGCTTATCGCACCTCAACACCCAAGTCAACAACCCTCTCCCTCAACTCATCCTGCAAGGCGTCAATCTCTTCATTTGTCAAACTCCTGTCCATGCTCCTGTAAGTAATCCTATAACATTTGCTTGTCTTACCCTTCTTGGGGTTGGTAAATTCATCAATCAACTCCATCCTCTCCACCAAATCACCAGCAATTCCACGTCCAAGCTCAAAGAAGTCATTTTCTTCGAATCCCTCTGGGATCCAGAATGCAATATCCTTAAGCACGGGAGGGTACTTACTGTAAGATTGGAACTTGGTGATTTGCCCCTCTTTGAATTGAGAGTGGAAACGTTCATCATCTGTCCAGAAGAGACGAATGTCGGGAATTTCGAATAGGATCATAGCCAAACGTTCCAATCCCAATCCAAAGGCCCAACCACGACGATCGCCACGGTCCGCCATCTCGAGGACTTCCTCGTGAACAACTCCACATCCAAGTACCTCAAGCCATTCGCCCTCATACTTAATTTCAAGTTCATAACTGGGAGTAGTAAAGGGGAAATAATCCTCACTCCATTTCTTTTCCGTCTCACCAAAAAGATGATCCATAAGTCCCTCAAGAACACTCTTAAGATCATCCGCAATAACCTTACACTCAGCAGATTTCTCCCAATCCTCACCAGAGAGTCCATCAGCACCAGCCATATCTTCCTTGGTGAAGAGCTTCACCGCCTCCAATTGATGGAACGCAGGATAATGTGATGAATCAATCTCATCACGACGGTACACATCTCCAGCACACAAGAAGCAATCAACGCCAGCTCGCAAGTGTTCACTCTGATGAGCAGAGGTGTGTGTTCGTAACAATGTGTTGTCGTCTAGGTAATATGTGTCACTAGGAGATCTGCCAGGATGGTCAGGAGCGATGCGCAAATCATCAAAACACTGTTTGGTTGTTACAATTGGATCTTCGGCATCGTAGACAATGTAGTCGTCGGGAAGTGAGGCGAAGTATTCTTGAATTTTGGCACGAACGATACCAATGGGATGATCTGGGCGGGTGTGCAATCCTCGTCCGACGAGTGCAGCAATGTGAGGGGGTACGTTGTTTTTGGGATGGTCGCTGAGATAACGCGATGGGTCGGCGTAGGTGGCAGCTTCTTCGACGGTGGCGGAGAGAATGGCGGTGCTACTGCGGACTTTGAAGGGGGCGGCAGTGTTCGTGGTGGTGAAGGAGTAGCAGAGCCCTGTGAGGGATGCCAATGCTAGTGCGGTGGCTGAGATCTTCATGTTGATGTGTTATTTTATTCTTTGAGCACAACAGTGGAAGATCCCATTTTGAAAGAGCAAAAGACGTCAGAGGTCAGAGTTGGGATGATGATGAATCAGTCAGTGACCGCGCCAGGGATATCGGGAACGCTTTGTATGTTTACAGGTTTAGTTAATCTCGGGATCTTTGATGTGACTACGACTCTATGTTGTATGACATCATCATACAAAGGTCGGGCTTCCTCCTTCTTCACGACCACAATTGAACTGTGTGGGGGAACAAAGCGTCAGTGACATCTGAACACACATCAACACGATATGTACTTACTTACCGCCTCCGCCCTCCGCGCGCCTTCCTCCTCCATTAAATTGATGAATCTCAACCAACGTCAGCGTTGTTTGCAGTTTCATACCTTACACCGCAACGAATCAATACGCTCATTTCATTTCTTTGCCCATCAAACAACTGCAACTTCGACACAGAATCCACATAGAGTTATAACAGAAACAATGTCTACTACCAAGCAAATGTTCTTTGAAACATCAACATCCGATGAGGTATCTCCTCCTACCACCTTGGCAACGATTTCAAGAAAACTAGTCCGTAGAGACTCACAGCAGATAGCATCGTGTCAAGACTCCTATCATCAGTTCAAGAGATGCGCCGATGGAGACAGTGAACTTCTGCAATGTGATGTAGTCGTCAAGTCCTACATGCGATGTATGCTTGGTCGATGGAAGAATGAGTCATGCAGGTAGATGAGCAAGACTAAGTGTCAAGAGTACCATTATGTGTCCAAGCAACATAGATACCAAGACGCTCCAGAAGATGATTTTGAATTTGTAAAGATGTACAGTGTGCAGTGTATGATGTGTTTTGATTGATATTTGTGTACAAGCTGTCGAATAAGATTGCTAAGCTAAAGTTTGTACGATACCTTATTCTTAAAGCCATTCTTGTCCCCCTTTGATAATTTTTCATCCTCTTCGCTCACCAGTAACCATGTACCCCACTTTCATCTGTATAGCATCACACCACTCGACATTGACACTTATGCAAATCCATCCATCTGCAAAATTATTGATCAGTAGTCAGTAGTGGACGCTGCTCCTCAGGAAGTCCCTCAATAATGGCATCTCTCACTGCATCTGCAAGCTCCTGTTCCGTCTTCCCTTCCGACTCTATTGGCTCGTGCACAACAACTTTGCATACATTGTAAGATGGCTTCATAGGAAACAACCAATAAGAAGGCATCACATTTGCTGCACCGCAGATTGAAATTGGTATCACCGGCTTTCCTGCTTTGTGAGCCATTTTAAATGCTCCATTTTTGAATGGCATGAGACGGCCGGATCGTGATCGAGTTCCCTCGGGAAATGTACAAAGATTCACTCCATCCTATACAGCAAGATGCAATTATGTCAGGATACCGTAGACAGACATTTTCAATACAACAAAATGAAAGTAGACAATACTTACATCAAGCCATCTCATTCCCTGTTTCAATGTTAACAATTGACTCTTTCGATTAGTACTGAAAACAAACAGACCAGGAGAACAATTTCGTAAGGAAATACATATCATGTATTACGATCTCAATAAATTTTTCATCCACATCACTCACCGATCCACCAAGACATTCTTGGCAACTTTTATTGCTTTTCCAAGAATAGGCACCTTTTCCAACTCCTTCTTTGCAACAAATTTGTAATTGTGCCATCCGATGGTATGTCCCAAGAAAGGGATGTCCATCCATGAGTTGTGATTGGCTACAAACATGGCCTTTCTTCCGCTGAATCGTTGTTATGTATTGTGATTGTTGCAGTTCAGTACATGTATATTTATATGAAAACAATAATATATCAAAGTTAGAATACAAACATACATGAATCAAACAACCCATCTCTCTTTGAGATTGAATACACAATATCATCATCATGCAGACATACCTCTTGTGAAAATCTTGAATCACATTCCAATTCTCCACCTTGGGAAACGACCCCGTAAACAACAGCAACAACGTTCCCCACACATGACTAAAAAATACCGGCAGTCGTCGTTTCTTATCCAACCTCCCTCCGGTCAATTTGTACAATAATTGACTGAACGTCAAGGCCACAAACCAAACTAATCCTAATGCTATTGAGACGAGACCATAGTAAATTGCGTAGGGGTTGAGTGCACCGAGTTTGGTGTTGATGGCGAATATTCCCCCCTCTTTTCTAATTTGTTGCATTCGCTTTTGTTGTTTGGTCAATGCACTGGTGGTGGCGGAGGTGGAGTCATCATTGCTGGGAGTTGGCACTGCTTCGGCGGATAGATGCAATGATGTGTGACGTGTTTTTCGTTGTTGTTGTGATCTAAGAGTGATGGGTGAGCGCACATCATGAGATGATGGGCTGAATGCTAGAGTTGTTGTAGCAGGGTTGTGAGCTACTGCTAGTAGCAGTGCTGCCGATGCGCATGTAGTAGTCGACTTCATCGTGGGCGTTTTGTTGCATACCTAAGTACCTTGGCCGATGATGACAGCCTCGAGCCTGACTTCATTCTCTCGAGATTCGAGATGCGAGATGCGTGGCCAGTTTTCAGCATCCCTCCAAATTAGATAGTAATTCCGACATGAAAGCACTCAGCTGAGGGGGTTTCTCCCCTCTTCGAAAAGTGTGAGGCATTTTGGAGATCTTCTGTAAAACTCATTCAAAAACAGAGAGGCCCTCAAAACTTCCATGTTGGCGTTGGTCAATCATAACGGCGTGTCAAATCAACGTAATAATTCCTGTTTGCAGAATTGACAGACGTAAGCGCTAGTGGTAAGAAGAAGCCAAAGGCCATCAAATATATACAAAAAATCCAAAATGGATACAGACCGTACCATCCCTCGTGACCTCACCGAAGCAGAGGAGACCGACCTACGCAACCGACTAAAGTTGGAGCTCAAGATAACGACATTGATTCAAGATGAGGAGGATGCAGAGACATTGTTAGAGTATGCCTTTGATATGATCAAGGGTGGGGATAGTATTGGGCAGGTTGTGGAGGAGGTAAGTTGAAGGTGATTGCAGTTTGTGCATGATGATATATGTGTGTTTCAATTTGTGCACTCTGAAACACTCACCTCTCTCACCAATTATCTAATCATCTTTCCGATCCTTTTCACAATAGATCGTATTCTTGGAATTGTCAGTATGTGGCCAAGACGAAGGAGATAAAATTGGCAATGTCCTGACGGAATTTTACAATCAAGTATTTGGTGTAGAAGAGTCTGATGAAGCAAAGGAGAAGGCCGAGGAAATTGAAGTGGAAACAGAAACTGCCGAAGAAGAAGTTGAAGCAGCAGATGCAGCTGAGGCCAAGAGAGCAGAGGAGGTGATGGCTATTGCTGAATTAGCGACAAAAGAGGCTGAAGAAGATTTAATTGTGGAAGAGGCCAAGGCAAAGGAGGAGATTACTGTTGATGAGGAGCCAACTACGACGAACGATGAAGATAATGACGTTTCTGTTGTTGATATCTCACAGGAAGTTGCCCAACCTGATGTCGAAGAGGATGGGGGTGCCACTGTAGAGGGAACCAAAGAAGAAGTAGCGGAGGAAGAAGTTGTCGCAGCTGTGGAGGAACCGAAAGAGGAGGAGGCCACAACTGCACATGACGAAGAAGATGAAGTTGGCGATGCTATATCAAGCGACGAAGTAGAAAACGATGCTGCTGCTGTTGAACCTGTTGAATCCGAAGTCTTAAAAGCAGACGATGGGGGAGAGGATCAGGGGGCTGAACTTGTTGAAACTGCCAAAGAATCAGAGACGGAGGGAGAAACAAATGTGGAAGATGGGGTTGAAGGTGTCGAAGAGATTGAGGATGCAGAGGAGGAGGCGACTGAATCACCAAAAGAAGCGGTTGATGGTGCTGATGAATGTGCCACCAGCGATACCGCTGAAGATACTGCAGCTGTTGAGGAAGAGATGTTGGAAGAGGAGGTTGAACCCACTCTAACTGCCAAAGATTCAGAGATAGGGGGAGAAACAAATGTGGAAGAGGAGGTTGAACATGCTGAAAGTCTTGAAGAAGCAGAGGAAGAGGACAAAGTTGACGACGATAGCGCTCCAGAAACTGCTGTTTTGGGAGAAGAGAAAAATGAGGAGGACGTCAAACTAAATGAACCTGTCAAAGAAGCAGAGACTGAACAAGACGAAGCAATTGTGGAAGAAGAGGCTGATCCAGCTGAACTTTTAGAAGGAGCAGATGAACAGAAGTCAGAAATAGAAGAAGGGAAGGAAAGCACGAACGAAGTTGCTGAAGCATTAAAAGCAACAGAAGAAGATGCCGAGGAACAAGATGAAAACGAGGCCGCCGCAGAAACTTTACCTGACCAAGAGAAGGAAGATGAGCAACCTGTAGAAGTCGCGGATGCCGTTGTTGGTGCTGGAAATGAAGTGACTCAAGAGGAAAGTCAAGATGAAGCTGCACGGCCAGCTATGGAAAAGATCGAAAGTGTCTCTGAAAGTGAGAAAGGACAAAATGTCTCAGTGGAGACGGACAGCGAAAACATTTCTGAAAACTCTCCATCTCCACGAGATGTAACAGAATTTGATGCCTTGAGCGATGGTGATAATTCCAAGTCAGGATACAATGGAGAAAGCACCTTCCAGTCCACAAAAATATCCAAAACTGACACTGTGCAAACAGGAGTGTCGAATTACAAGGGAGAAAGCACTTTCCAGACAACGAAGGTTTCAAAAGTAGACGCGAAGCAGACTGGAGTATCGAATTACAGCGGAGATAGTGCATTTCAAGCTGTTAAAGTTGCAAAAGTAGACGCGAAGCAGACTGGAGTATCGAATTACAGCGGAGATAGTGCATTTCAAGCTGTTAAAGTTGCAAAAGTAGACGCGAAGCAGACTGGAGTATCGAATTACAGTGGAGATAGTGCATTTCAGGCTGTTAAAGTTGCAAAAGCCGATGCCGTGCAAACAGGCGTGTCTAACTATTGCGGAGATAGTGCGTTTCAGGCCAAGAAGGTAGCGAAAGCCGATGCCATTCAAACAGGCGTGTCAAACTACAGCGGAGATAGTGCGTTTCAGGCCAAGAAGGTAGCGAAAGCCGATGCCATTCAAACAGGCGTGTCAAACTACAGCGGAGATAGTGCGTTTCAGGCCAAGAAGGTGGCGAAAGCCGATGCCGTGCAAACAGGAGTATCAAAATATAGTGGGGAATCTGTTTTTCAGGCCAAGAAGGTAGCGAAAGCAGACTCTATTCAGACAGGGACATCAAATTATTCGGGTGAAAGTATGTTCACGGCTAAGAAGGTGACAAAGTCGGACACCATCCAAAGGGGAACCTCGTCGTATACCGGGGGTAGTATGTTTCAAACGAAGAAGATTGAAAAGACATCTTCTTGGAGGAATACTACGGGAACATCAAGTTATCTCGGAGACAGTATGTTCACGGCTAAGAAGATCCCCAAAACTAGTGGCATTCAAACTGTAGGAACATCGAAACCTTCTTATTCTGGAGACAGTTTATTTCAGACCAAGAAAATAGCCAAGAAATAGAGAGTGCAGCGTGTATATGTGTCCAAATTAAACCATGTGATTACAGCAAGTAGACCTTTTTACCTCTCATACTAACACGTCCATCATCAAATCATAAACCCAGAACGTCACTGCGTGGTTAACTGACGCTCGCAACATTTTAGGAGTTAATCCGTTGAAAAATGCGCCGGGCCCTTCCTGTTTGTACAATTGAACAGCTATATCAAAAGCGCTGCTCGAGTCGCCACCTTCCGTATTCTGGACCAGCGTCTTGATCACATCTATTGGATAAACTGGAATCCAACATGCGCATCCACTGTTGATCAACAGAGTTGAGTATGAGACCATGTTGTGGTTCAAATATGTAGTATACAGAACGACTTACCTCATTGCTCCACACACAAGAGGCGCTGCAGCTCCCAAATTATTCTCTGCTATACTCGTGTGAATCAATAACCCATACACTACAAAATAAATAGCATAGCTAGGAACTTCTCTCGCCAATGTTGGACCAAGACCACGTGAAAAGAGCCCAAGAATCCCCTCATTCTTTAAAACTGCCTTGATGCACTCCAATTCATTGGCATATGCAGCATCGTTTGTTGACTGAGCTTGCATCATTACCTTCACTCTTTCTACAGGTGTTACCAAGAATGAAGTAACAAATCCTGAAAATGACGCCGCCAAAATCAGTGTCATGAATGAACTGGATATAATGGCGTGTTCTGGAGTGCCTACCACATCTCCCAAACCTATCGAATTCCAATCAAAATCTGCCAAGGACTCTAACGCAAGTGCATTTGCACTAAAGGCGACACTTTTTATCAACGCTTGGCCAATCATCATTGCTTTGACTCCACCAAAGAACCCAGCAATTCCCTCTTCTTCTAGTATAAGCTTAACAAGAGATATTAAATCATCTTCTGGCGATTCAATTTTATAGTCATCATCTCCGAAATGAACTACCCCCGATTCTGATGATTGAAGAACTGTGTCTGTGGTGTTTCCTTGTGAAGAAATTTGTAGCTGTTGTTGCGTCAAATCATCTTGTATCTGGCGCTGCTGTTGGGGTTGCCGAGATCTATATACTTGCGATTTTGTTTTTAGCGTGTCGAGCGGATAGGCAATTCCGACACCAATAGCTCCACCAACACTCCCTGCCAAGAGAGACGCTGCCCCCGTTCCAATTACAGATAGAGATGTCCTCGAATGTCGTGGTATTATTCGCTTATTATTAAACAGCCGACTTCTCTCTATATCGGGTGGTGTAAAAGCATTGGCAAAATTATTATTCGGCGTGATTTGACATACGATGTTCAACGCCACAAACAGCGCAACGATGGAGTTGAATTGGCATCTCTTTGCAAATACTACCGCCATCTTGATGACTCCCTCGCCTTACCAACACTGTCTACTATGATGTAGAACGCCCACCATAGGCGCCTTCACCATAAGCCACTTTCAGTACCATATATACTCTCTCTGCAAAAGGAAAGCTGACGACGACGGGCCGAAGCCGAAGAAAGAAGAAAAGTCTTCGCGCAAGGGGCAGCCCCCAGCCCCCTCTGTGACCCCCAGTACGAATGGTAATTGGGAATTTTGCTAAAAGCAAATCTGGGTGCTGCCTAGGAGGAAACGGGTTAACCTTTTTCATTTTACCATTGCTCAAGTGCGAACTCCGGGTGATAACCAAAGGACATACTACACCTGACTCCACTTAGGAATAAAAAGATATATATAGGAGTACAAGGATATATCTCTAGGCCTTCGGGCCCGCTCCCCACCACTCCAGCCCCACCAGCAAAAGGTGGGGGGCGCAAGCAAGGGCTCGCCACGGGGTATCGATCGAAAATGGGCCGATATCGGGCCAAAACGGACTTTTTAGCCCTATTTGCCTCCTGATCAGCACCCTCGATAAGGTGGGGGGCCCCACCCGTCCAATTATAACCAGCCTAGGTAAGGCCCATCCCTCACCTCTTAGACTCTCCTGACTCGCGCTTAGAGCATGCCTTTCCTCTTCTTCGGCAACCCATCTGTCGCAAACCAATGCCCGTCCCTCTGAGAGGTGGTAGGTAGTAGCTCCACATCGCTCTCAAAACACGATAACTCTACATAAAAGTAGAAATGACATTATAAAAATGGATCCCAAACACAACGATGCATCCAGTGCTGCCGGTGGCGGGGCTGCGGCTATTCCGGGCGGTGAGTCTGACGAATCAGAAGGCAACACGCCCATCACTCCAAAACCATCAGTCGATTATTATGATTATGGTGTGTATGATGAAGCCGCGACTTCTAATGTCACCGCCGCGACTAATGGATCAGTAGCGGTCAATGAGGTGGATGTGGTCTCTAATAATCTCAGGACGGAAGAGGAGGATACGGGTGCTAACGGCAGTGCCTGCGAAGATAGCGCAGCCGATTTAATTTACGATAATGAAGACGCAGCCGCCACTCAACCAGGAGTCATGTTCATCGCTGGACCAGACTACACTGGTGCGGGAATATTCACTGGCTACCACTCTGCATCAGATGAAGATGTTGAAAATCAAACACTAAATCATATCAATGAAAATGAAACATTAGTTGAGGCATATACAGTCCCAGATGATGATGAGAAGGCGGAGATTATTGATGATCTCCAGGAGCAGCTGGGTTCAGCAAGACAGGAGCTTGAAGTAGCACGATCTCAATTGACAGCACCTGTTGTCGAGGGTGTGCCTGTTGGTGATGATAAGGGTCTCACGAAGAAAAGATCGACGCTCAGTTTATTCGTCTTGTTTCTTGGCGTGGTAGCTGTTGTGGTGGGAGTATCAGTTTCCATTTCGAAGGGAAGCGATGAAAATGGTGAAGATAATCCGCCTGAGGATGCTGTTCAAGTGTTTCCTCCTGTTTTGGAAGATCTGCAGGAACGTAAAGTTCTCCGTTGTGGTACTCACAAATACGAGGGGTTTGGGTTCAGCTTTACCAGTAACATAACCAACGAGAGGGAGGGCATTGAAGTCGACCTCTGCAAGGCTATTGCAGCTGCTGCACTTGGTAGCTCCTACCGCTACGAGCTCGTCCCCACCGTGACTGCAACAAGTCGTTTTGTTAATCTTGCAAGTGGGGATTACGATGTGCTCATCGCCGCCACCACTCACACCTTTGATAGAGATGTTCATGAGTCATCGTCAGGGGTTGGCTTCTCGTTTTCCACTCCCTACTTGTATGGTGGAATGACATTTAACGGAGTCCCAGAGTTTGTAAAGTGTGCTGACAATCTTAGTGTGATTAAAGAATGTGCCAACATCCGCATTTGTTCCCAACTTGGTACTACTTGGTACGACATTACCACCAAACTCTTCCCAGCTTCCAATATAGTCATCACCAACGAACAAGGAGAGTCTATTCAGAGCCTCATTGAAGGCAAATGCAATGTCATTCAAGGCGAACAGTACGAGGCACCAGAGTCGGTCGTAAGAGCTTCTGGATATGAGGGGCCTTACGCTCAGGGAGGTAATCATTTCACAAAGGAACCCCTTGCAATGGTAACACGGGATGGTGATCCTGAGTTTGCACAATTTGTCAACGCAGTTTTCCAGAGTCTATTGGATGCTGAAAAAGCAAATATTACCATGGCGACAGCTGTTTCATTTGCCCAAACGGGAGAGACCTTTGGTGATGAATACAAGGACATGTATAAGAATGCATTGGCTGCTGTTGGAAATTATGGTGAAATATATGCGAAACACTTGGAATCTATTTCACCCCGTCGCAAAGTGAATATGATCAATGATGGCAAGACGGGGCTCCTTTATTCTCATCCTTTTGGTAAAGCCGATACTATTGGCCCAGGACCTATCAAGAACGGAATAATTGAGAACATTCTTGAAAGAGGGTTTCTCCGCTGCGGCATCCCTCCCGGCAATGAGTTAAGTGTTGGGCTCGACATGGAGCTTTGTCGGGCCATAGCTGGAAGCATACTGCAACGTGGACCTGATGATGTCTCGTTCAAAAGAGTATCTGCTTCGCATGAAAACATTTCACAAGCTTTGGAAAGTGGAGATATCGATGTCTACGCTGGAGGAGTATTTGACACGAAGAGCGACACCACTCGTTCGGGCTTGTCATTTTCGAGTACATACTTCTACGAAACCGAAAGTGGAAACTCGACAGACTCGAAAGCTATCACGCTTGGATCGCAGGACGCCGATGCTCAGTGGACCGACTTAGTGTACTGGATTGTCATGGCCACAACATATGCGGAAGAAAATGGCATCACGCAGATGACGTCGAATAAAATGCCCCTTGTCAACCTGTTTGGCGTTGGTTTGGAAAGACTATTTCGTGACGCCATCCTTGCGGTAGGAAACTATGATGAAATGTATAGGCGAGTGTTTGGGCAGAATGCCACACGAGTAGGTCGAAATACGCTCAATGTATCTCCATTTGGACCTCAGCACCACCCGTTACCCAAACTATCTGGCTGATTAAAAAAATGTGTTTCTCCTGAGAGTTCAGTCCAAAAGTAGAAAGATATAATTGAGAAGAGATCTTAGTTATGATGGCGCTTGAACTTGAAGGTATATTGTGTTCTAGTTAGAATGCCACACCCTTCCCCGAATTCTTCGTAATGGCAGTACAAAAACTCGC
>JALLBH010000225.1:0-33145 GCA_036940005.1 Skeletonema menzelii | reverse complement strand
AATACGAAGACGCTAAAGATGAAACATTGGGTAAAGTGTATTCGATTGGTTGATCGGTCACATTGAAGGGAAGATGATGACATACATCATATTAGTAAGTAGTAAGGACGCGCTGCAGGATCACATCCACATCCTACCACTGAAAGTATTTATGTTTGGTACATGATATTTGGTACATCCCTACGTACTTAAGGTAGAGGGTTAATTATGTTGCGTTGACAGGAATAAAGTGGTACTCCTATGTAAATAAAGTTGGCCGGCACGGCACTCAAAATTTGAGTTCGCAGGCGCTGCGGTAATGAAACAAAAGGCCTTTTGAACTGAATGTCCTATTGAAGTCCTAGGGCCGTCTTTAGCCAGTAGTAGAGTACCTCACTAGAGAATTTTACATGTTATTATTCAACCGAAAAGGCTGCGAACCCCCAATTCCCTGACAAAACATACATAAAAGTGCCTATCTATCATGGTTCCTAAGTAAATAAGTACGTTCATTACTTACAGATTCCAATTCCAAGGATTTCTCATGATTTACTTACATTCCAAGGTGGACATGGACATGAGAGCAAGCAGCTCTAGCACAGCTTCCAACTGTGCCATAAAATCAATACTACACTACACATGGCAACAATGGCAATCAACCGACACGGCGACGCATCATCCAGCGAGGCAGACAGCTACGAACGTGCCACGGCCTTTCTTATCGGCTGGATTGAAAATTCTCTCCTCGTTCCACCCTCAAGGCCTCAACCTCATCGGCCGTTCTCACAGTCACAGTCGTTGGCAGATCTTCCATTGCCAGCATCAGGCACGCTCAGGAGGCGCATTACCGTCTCCAACGATGACAACATAAACTCACTTATGAATTCTCTTCAGACATCAATCAATGGACATCAGAATCAGAACCGTCCGACGCAACAACATAGATCTAGGGTCGGGCCGAATGTATCACCAACGGGCGTAGGAAAGATGTTTCAAAAGGGATCTTCTTCCAGAAGAGGCCGTGGTGCTATCCCCCCGCTGCCCTTTCCTAAGCGACTGCAGCAGCCGTCGACGTCGACTTCTTCCTCAAGTAATCCTCCAGGCAGGGACCATCAGCGGGGTGGAGTGCCCTCTGTGAGATCTGCATCTGCTGCTCCCTCTCGGCATAGCGACACTGACCCCTGCTCCTCTCTTCGCCGTAGCAGTAGCAGTGGCGGGGATCGAAGGCGCAGCAGGAGCATCAAAAAGCAAGCTGACAGCGTAGGACAAGTAGATACATTGATTCAACCTCAAGTGTCGATTGTATTACCTAACACGAGCACTTCTTCCCCCAAGAGCTCGACTGTGCCATATCCACTTCCTGCTGTTGAGAAGGAGGTCGTCATTGGAGCTGCTAATGCTGCGTCAAGGAAGATCGGTGGTGAGAGGAGGAGCAGTTCCTTGACTTCGAATCGTCCCTCAAAGACCAAGCCAGCACGGCAGAAGTCCAGGAGGCACACTATCGACACTGTAGGCAAACCCTCCACTACTACGAACAAGCCATCATCATCAGCAGCGTCACTATCCCTCGATCATATCAGTAAGCTAGATGGTCCAAACTTTGATCTAGGTGACACATTCCTTTCTCCCCAATACCAGATCATCGAGCCCAACCCTAGCAAGGCCCTACATCTCGTGAAGCAACTTCGCATCCATGACTTTGCATGGGTACGACGAAGTTCACACGAGTGGACGTATGCCATCATCGCTGATTTTCCGGTGGAAAGTGGAGAGGGGACCAGTATACGATTTGTGATAGATAAGTTGGGAAAAACCAAGACTTTCGAGATGAAACATTGGGCAAAGTGCATTCGTTTGGTGGATGATAAGTCGCAGTCAAAAACTAGATGTTGATTGGTGAAAAATAGAGTGTCAAGCTCAACAGGGAGAGATAGAGTTCTTTTAGTCACTATTAAAAGAATAATTGCAACATTTTATTGAACATCTCTAGAGTAGAGAGGCGGGGCTTGATGTGTTTGGCAGCGAGCTACTTTTCTTCCGATGATGTAAAAAGTATGTGTCTCTCCGTCTGGCCTTTGAGCATAGGTAAGTTGCAGTTTATATCCCCTAACCCTAACCGAATTGGACACAAGACTCTTACCAATGCGCCAATCAAGCGAAGGAAGCTATTGCTCCTTCCAGAGTATCGTAAATTAAGATACAATGAAGTATCATACCAGAGTATTGTTCAAAAGTTAAACTAATTACGACTTATACTTAACATTGCTACATCAATGTTCCCATCTATAATGAATAAAATCTGTACATTACATACCTCGCTTCATTTGATTCTTCAGCGAGGCGATCAAAGTCTCCTGGTATCGTTCCTTTGTCTGGAGAATCTGCAATTCGTGTTCCATCTTGGATATTTGTGAGTTCTTCTTGATATCCATGCGTTTTTGCTTTTCTAGCAAATGGATACTCTCTTGGAGGGACATTTCGACCTCAGCGCGGCCTCGTACGGCCTCGTTTAGCATTTCACTCATACTGTTTACTGCATCTGAATTTTCAGTTCGTAACTTTTCATTCTCTGCATGAAGTCGGGAAAGTTTGTCTCTCGCTTCTTGAAGAATAATTCGGAGCTTGGTTGATTCTTCATCCTTTTTGTGGATGGATGACTTGAATTCATCCTGGAGGTTCTTTCTGGATGTCTCGATACTATCAACCTTGGCTCTGAGGTTTGTCAGTTCTTGTTCTTGTGACGAAAGTTTCTCCCTCAGCTCCCGTTCTTCCTCTTCCGTTATTGCAACGGCTAGGTCCGCCTCTAGGCAGCTCACCTGCTCTGTTAGTTCATCAACGGACTGCATCGTCGCGGCCAACTCCTCCTCTAATTCTGCCTTTTGCTTGGTTTGAGCCTTCCTGTCTTCCTCGCTCTTGTTGAACTGAGCCAACAAGATCTTACTGCTTTCCTTCTCGCTTTCTAGAGATTCCTTCAAATTTGATATGAGCTCAGAAAGTGAGTCTAGATCGGACATGGCAGCAGAGTGCTTCTTTTGGAGTGCCTCCACTTCCTGCTGCTGGAGCTGAATATCCTTCTCATACATTGCTCTGTTTGTCTCCTTATCAGACTCCACTGCCTTTATTTGTTCCTGTAGGGATGCGACAACTTCCTCCATACTTTGGATTGCCATGTCCAACTCGCGCTTTGTTTTCTCGTTTTCCTCCTGAGCTAGTTGAATTTGCCTATTCTTTAAAGTAATCTCCGACCTGGTTGTTTTGAGCTCATGTTCGATCATTGAAATAGATTGGTCATGATTAGCAGCATCACTTTCGAGATCCAACTTGGCCTTGCTCAACAGTTGAAGTTTTTCTGCCAGGCTCTTGTTGTCCCTCGCTAAGGCATCCGTCTGTGCTAACTCAGATCTTTGCTGCATACAAACTTCCACAGATTCCTTCAGAGATCTCTTTGTATCTTCAAGCTCTTTCTTTACTTCATCGATTTTGTTTTCGCTCTCGGATTTGAATTCTTCCACTTCAGCAATCAATCTAGGCAGCTCAGCTGCCTTCTTAGTTGCCGTGTCCAGCTCTTTCTTCAATGTCTCGATGGAAGCCTCTTGAAGTGCAACTATCTCTTGAAGTGCTCTCTCACTCTCTTCGGAATCTGCAAGCTCTACTCGGAGCTCCTCCAATAGTTTCTCATTGCGCTTTATTTCCTCCTTCGAAACTTCGACCTTCTTTTGAAGCTCCTCAAAGGATGCTTTATCTGTAGATGCCATGTCTGTAAGCCTCGTGATTTCTTGCAGAGAGGTCTCTTTTGAGTCTGACAGCTCTTCTTTCAATCTGTCTAATTGCTCAATCAGTTCCTTACATTCCTCTTGTTTCTCTCTTAACGCTTGCTCACTAGTCTCGCACGTAGCTGTCAGCTCTTCCTCAAACTCAGAGATGACTTGCTGAAAATTCTCCTTTGCTCGGTTAACTTCCCCAATGAGCTTCTCCTTCTCTTCTTCAAGGCTTTCGTACTTGCTCTCGATATCTTGAATCTGCTGCTTAAGGCTGTCGTTCTCTTTCTGCACCACTTCGCGTTTGTTCTCGACATCTTGAATCTGTTGCTTCAGACTGCTGTTCTCATTTTGGGTCATTTCTTGTCTGATTGCCTCAGCACGTAGATTCTTCTCCAAGTTGCGTAAATGCTCGTCAAGCTCGCGCTTCGATGCGTGCATTCCTCCCTTGTCGTTGGATAATCTTGCAACGGATAACTCCTTTCTTGCTTTCACCAATGATGCAATATCAATTGAGCTCTCAAGTTCCGTTTGCGGTTCTTTCGTAGATGAAGCTCCTTCAGAGATTCCTGTGATCTCTTGAAGAGAAGCATCTTTATAGTTGGATAGTTCCTTCGTCACTCTGTCCAACTGGCCAGTTAATATCTTGCATTCTTCTTGTTTCTCACGCAGAGCCTTCTCATGCGCCTCGCATGTGACTGTGAGCGTCTGCTCAAATTCAGCAAGTACTTCTTCCAACTTCATTTTTGTACAAGCAACTTCTTCATTGAGCTTCTTATTTTCTACTTCGATGGACTCGTATTTCTGAGCCAAGTCTTTCAATTGATCATGATCATCCTCGGGAGACTTCATAGCATCTTCATTCAACGATTGAACATCTTTCAATTCTTGTATCGTGCCGAGCAATTCGTCGATGCGCATTCCAGCATCTTCCAGCTGTTGGTTCAGTAACTCCTTTTCTTGTTGCGTCGTTACAGAGCTTTCCTTTGCCCGAGTAACTTCATCAACAAGATTGATCTTTTCTGCTTCAAGTGCTTGGTACCTTGTTGTAGCATCTTGTAACTGTTGCTTCAAGTAATCCGATTCTTGCAGTTCAACGTCGAGTGTAATATCTGAAGCAAGTTGATTTTCATCTGGCTTGGGTAGAGTTTCGTCTTTTAATACACGAAGCTGTTCATGCAAAGAGGCGTTTGTCATTTCGGCTTTGCCTAAACGATTCTTGTAGGTGGCAACAGTCTCTTCAAATGTAGCAGCAGACTCACTGAACTCAGCCAGTTGCTGCTTTAGAATCTGAACCGCCTCTTGATGAATTACCTCGTCATCTACCTTCGCTTTTTGCAGCTCATCGCACTCCGTAGTTTTGGCGGAAAGTTGGATTTTCATAGACATCACACTGAGTTCAAGTTTCTCGCAAGCTTCGCTCAGGGCCTTTGTGTGCTTGTCATTCGAAAGGAAGTCTTTGGATGAGACCGGAGACATCTCAGAGTTATCTTCTTTTTCAACAGCGTGAGTTAAACTATTGATCAGATCAATGGCAGTGTTCAAGACCTTCTCTATCTCTCCATTGTTTTGTGATACAATCTTCTTGCGCTCAAGTTGCTCCAATAACCTCAGGCTGGCCTTGTACGCAGCATCAACAGGTACCCGCTTCTTCTTCAACTTGCTGAACTTGTGTTTGATAACTTTGAGCTCATTCATTTTGCCAGAATGCATGGAACGCTCTGCCTCAAGTAAAGCAACCATATCTTGTAAGGAGCTCTCTAATTCAGCACTGCATGTTTGCTCGACCTCGTAAGCACGTGCAATCTCCTCTTTTTGCTTCGTGAGAAGCTGAATCTGTGTCTTGAGAGAGGCATGTTTCTCCATCAACAGTTTCACTTCTACTCTGTGCTCGTGCTTGATGCCATCGATATCATTGCCAAGAATAATTCCTGCTGGCACATCCGCTGCGATTTCAGCTGTCGCAATGGCATCAATGACAGGATGCTCCTGCTTGGTTTCGAGGAGATTAGCAATCTCCATAATGACTCCATCCTTGAGCTTCGCAGCTTCTTCGTCGGTATTATTGGCAAGCTCCGCAGATCGCACTTTTTCGTTCTCCTTCGAGGAAACTTTACGCTTCAGTGTTGCAATCTCAGCATCCTTGATTAGAACTTCAGCCTTGATAGACTTCAATTCCGAAGCCATATCCTCATTTCTTGAAGTAGATTCTCCACCCTTTCCATTCTTTAGTGATCCAAGCTTGGCCTTCAACTCACTATTCTCAACGGCCACATCAACATACAACTTTTCCGCCTTCTCCAATTTCTCTTCCAAGTCAGCAACCATCGGATCTGGCTTTTTGTCAGTCGATGACATTGTAAAGGGTGGGAATTTCTTCATGCCTTCTAATTGGGTCTTGATAATGTCTCGTTCAACTTCCACAACCGTCAACTTGTTGCGAGTAGCCTCAAGTTCATTGACATAGTTGAGTTGGCTTGTTGATTCGGCACCATCATCAAGGTCTGGAACAGTAGCACATACACCCTCTCTTGATTTGACAGCAGCAGCAGCAGCAGCAGCTGCGTTGTTGTTACCGTCCTTGCTACTATCCTGGCTCGGACTAGGAACCAAAGAATGAATCTCCTCCAGCTTGGCTTGCAAACGCACCACTTCTACCAACCTCTCTTGCTCACGTTGTTCATATTGGAGACGCACCTTATTCATCGCCTCTGCCTCCTGTTTGAGCTTAAAGTTTTCTTCTGATAGAGTTGCAATCGATTCCATCGCTTTGGTAGTTTCCATCTTGGAGGCACACAATTCTTTCTGAAGAGATGTCGTCATCTCATGTGACTTTGTAAGATCGGTAGTTTTGGTCTCTACCAAACTAGTCAGATTCATTATCTGTTCCTTCATACGATCATATTCATTGGCATACTCTCCTTTTACTTGGACAAGTTCCATATGCTTCGCTTCCAATTGACCAGCCAAACCTTCCTTCTCACCCTCCACCCTTGCCATCGCCTCCTTCATCTCATCTTTCATCATATGAATTGCCTCCTCCATCGCCAACACCGTAGGACCACACACCTCATGTTCTTGTGACAACACCTCAAACGCACCCCGTACCTTATCCAACTCCTCCCTCCCTTCCTCCACCTGAGATGCCAAATGTTCCTGAATCGCCCTGGCCATTCCCAACTCCTCTTGGAGTGACTGCACCTCCTTTTCCTTTTGACCACGAACCTCAGCCAAATCTTGTTTGGATTTATGTTCCAATTCAGTCATTTGACGTTTGAATTGTTCGAATTGTAATTGACGTGCCTCTTCTACCCTTGTTGCCTCTCGGAGTGACGCAGATGTTTTTTCAGTATCAAGTGCTGTTTCAGTTGCGGATAGTTTTTCCTTGATACTTTCCAGTTGCTTTCGTAACTCTTGTTCCTCTCCTTCCTCTAGGGATGCAGTCTTGGTCATTTGTTGTAACTGTACCTTGGTGGAATGCAAATCTTCCAATAGGATTGTAATTTGTTCATCTGCCTTTTCTTTCAATGTTTCCAATTCGTTTTGGAGGCGATTGACCTCTTCGACGTTGTTGTTCTCTGCCCCGTCGACTTGTGCTTGTAGGACGTTACGTTCATGTTTGTACCGATCTCGATCTGATTTGAGTTTGAGTAGGTATTGTTTGACTGAGGTGGTGTCTTGTTCGAGTTTGTGATCGAGGTTGGTCGTGGAGAGGTCGGTTGTTGTTGTTGTTGTTGAACCGATGGAGTTGGCGGAGGGTGATAGGGGTAGTTGGGGTGGTAGAGATGATTTGATGCGAGAGGGCGATAGTTGTTGAGGTGGCTGCACAGCATCGTTATTAACGATGGATACTACTACTGGTGGTAGCACACTGTTCTTGTTATTGCTGATGTCCATGTGAGGTGAAAGTTCCTCAAAACTACGACTGGTACTCCTCATCAAGTGCAAATGCTGATCCACCATGGATATTGATGTTGACGATTTCTTGGTATGAATGGTACGAGTAACCTCAATCTCTGCGCAGGGATTGCCTTCCTCGTCACGTGAGGCAATGTGGACTAAATCTTCGTAGGAAGAGGTGGGAGTTTGAGGAGCACTGTTGGTATCATCTCGTCCGTCCCGGCGTTGTGTTGGGGAGGTACCGTAGACGGCCTCTTCGGGGAATACCATCGTGAGTTTGACGACAGCTCTGTTAGGTATGCTGTAGAAGTTATTAGTCTCTGCTCTACTATTCTATTATTCTCTGATGATTCTCCTACATACCAGTGCCATCGAGGAGGTCAAGTTGATCGAGAGGAACGAAGGTTGATGTGATTACTCATCGGCGAGCGAGAATTTTTTCATGTGTATCACTTCATCACAACTTGATGCCGACACCGTTTCTGCCCCCTAAACAGGGCATTTCTTGTGAAAAATAGTCGTTACAAGAAGAGCCAATAAAAAATATCGTACGATACATAGCCGGAGAGAGTTTCTCTCCTCTCGATCATTCAAAACACAAGATTGCACGGGACATGGTAAGCACGAATTAATCATCCGCGCGCCCGTTGCACTTGGCTTCTTACACACATGTTCATTAATTCTGGACCATCCACGTTTAAGTCCACGTAGAATTCTCTACTGTCATATTGGTCAACTAACAGCTAGCCGCTCAGAGCAGTACTCTAGAGTAACAGCATAGGACACCGTTAAAAAACAATCAAACACAGAGAGAACCAACAATATTACCGAGAAATCAAAAAAAGAGATCTCTAGAGCATGAAGTCGTTAGTTTTAAAATTGGGCTTGGGCGGTCATCGACGAACCCAAAGCAAAGATTCCAAATCTCAATCGTCTTCATCGTCGTCGTCCAAAGAACAACAGCCGCCTCAACCACATCAACAACCACAGCTGTCTAAAAAATCATCTCGAGGTTCCTCCTCTTCCGGCAGCAGCGGCGGCGGCGGCGGCAATAATGCCACGACAAATTACAAAAAAAGTAGTAGTCACCATCCTGGTGGTGCAAAGGCTCCATTGCTCTCATCGACAGTAACCTCCTCCTCCTCCTCGGCTGTGGTGGAAACTACACTCAATTCCTCCCGCAGCGGTTACAGCAGTACTAATAACGGCAACAACATGGCCAGCTACAGTTCTTCTTCTTCGTCACAATCGTCCAAACAGCGACCACCACCCTCCAACAATAATAAACAGTCTATACTCCACAAACCACACCCTCACGGAAACACCATGACAACGACACACGATCTACCCACCTCACGAGTACGCTTCGCCCCCCAAACACCCACAAACGGCAATCTGTCCTCCCTCTCCTCCACCACCAGTAGTCCCTCCCAAGTCCATCTCATGGCATGTGGAGCCTCAGTCGCCTCGGCAAGTGTTGTTAGTAAAGATTCCATATTTGATCGTGTCATGAGAGAGGAGGAGGATCGGATGAAGGCTATGGGGATGGGGGGACGGGATTATAGTCCGGATGATGGTCGTGGTGGGAGGGTTAGGGGTGGTGCTACTGTTGGTGGTGGAGTTGTTGGGAAGAAGGATAAGATGAGGGGTGGACGGAGGGTGGAGATATAGACTTGATGATGATTGTTATCCTCAAGTTAGATGATGGTTTTTGGGGGGAGGACTCCAACTGGATTGAACTAGATGCAACCATGTAGTAAATGGGGACCATGAATGAATGAATGAATGAATGCACAGACTCTAACACACATTGTACAATTATCAAAGAGAGTCTACAAAGGCTCATGTGTGTTTTGGGGGGTCTGTGTAGCATATATGGGGGAATCCAAATCGAAAAATGACATTTTTTTGGCACAATTTCGAAAATATATCCTAGGAAAAAGAGGCATGTTATTAGAGTGTATCTTGGCATGCTGAATAATAATAGTAGTTTGATATGACACTACTTATTATTAGACAGAAGATTATGTATTCATTGACAAGTATGTAGCTGAGCATTTTGACTGCTGTAGGTAGTTTTTGAAGTACCATACTCCTCGCACGACTCCGCTCCTGCCCACAATCAATCTCTGCTTTTCGTTTCCTTGATTCGTTCTTCCCCATTGCCACGAAAACCATTCACAACAATCTTGGGCATGGAAGCCTTCAAGTTCTTCCTCCGTAAGATCTTCTCGTGCTTGAAACAATGCGTTTAGGATCAGCCTCAATATCGAACCAACTAACTACTATCTAACTGCATCATCGAAGTGGACTAAATGCGTGTCGGGAGTTTGTCAATACTCGAGGCGTCATTAAAGTGTCGACTCAAAACCCAACGCACAACGCACCGAGTAGTTCGTTGACTCTCTTCCTACCTACCATTTGGTAATAAACAAATGCAGCATCAATTATAATGGCAGCTATACTTTGCAACGGCATCGGTAAACTCTGCAGTGGCACCTGCGACGCCCTAGGATCCATCCTCAGCCTTCCCTGCAGGGCTTGTGGAGTAGCCTGTGATGGAGTCACACAAGCACTCAAATCGCCATTTTGTCTCTACCTTACGGTCACTGTGGGGTTGAATATACCACCTGTCATCTTTGCAGGTCAAGCTCTGGCAAATAACAATGGATGTAACGTACCGCTTCAGTGGCTATCGATCAATGCCTTCTTTTGTATTGTGAATGTGGCTGCTGCGATTTATATTAGTGGGAAAGTAGTCCATGATCCGAATGATCATGATGAGGATGTCGTGGGAAATGATGCACCGTATATAGAAGCGACGATGGAAAGTAATAACAAGAGCAAGACGTCGGATCAACAACAACAACAACAACAACAATCATCTACCATGAAAAAGTTCTGGCAAGGACCCCATACTGCCGCAAATGAGACCCGGGTAGTAAAAACCTTATCCAAAGTCGGTCGAGTGCGTGACGTTCTATGCTACGATCCACTTGTAGCAGTATACATTATCATTGGAATCTGTTATATCATATGGCAGCCAATGGGATTCAGTCGTATTAATCAAGCAGCGGGGTGTGGCGGTGGTGAAGAGGAGCTCATTACTCGTGCGGTCAGTTGTGGATTTTTGTTTATTTCGCTTGGTGCCACTGTGTTTGGTTGTAGTGTTTGCTGCTTTCGTTAAGTAGGTGTTAGGCTAACAGTAGAGGTTTTATGTAGAATCAATGTCAGATTATCCATTGAGGTTCCAAATTATTGCACTCTCCAATCAAATCAAACTTCTGAGGATCCGTGAGCGTCAATCCTGGGACTCGTCTCTAATGGTCATTTAGAAGTTAATTGAAGAGACTTGAAGCCAGTGCAGTGGTTGAAGCTTCTGCGTCTGTTGTTACGAAGTAGATATTACTCTGTGCTGGAGTTTTATGAATTATCAAATATAATATTCGCAGCTAATCCCAACAAGGCGGCACTCTCACTGTAAGAGCAATTCTCAGTCAGGAATCTTGCCTCTTTTCCTTTTCTATTTGTCACATTGATCGATTTTCCTCTTCTTCTCTGTACGCATTTGCTTGTAGAAACCATTTGTTACCAGAAGAGGCAAACCGTGGATGAATTGATACAATGCAGAGAGCTCTCTCCTCTCAAATGATGTGATCGATTCTTCCAAGTAGACCCGACATGACTGAGCTCTTTCAAACCACGTGAGTACGAAAGGAAGAACTTTCAACTTCCTTTTGAAAGAGAGGCATCATGTCGAGGTCCCAATGGCTCACGAGGATCTTGTAGATTGGCACGTCATATTGATTTTGCCTTGTTTAGCTTCAAATATCTTTGAATAGAAGAAGGAATGCCATACAGGCTTTACCTACAACCAATTGCTTCGAGAGTGTGGTTGAAAAGATGTGTATTGTTTACGCTGGAGATATCACAAAAGAATTGTGAGAATGCAGGCCACCCCAAAGCTTTGACATCCATATCAACGGAGTGACCGCAAATTAATTTGCTCAGTGAAGTATTGCCTCTTAACCAAGATAGTAATCGCTGCTAACATGCGTAGGGAGCTCATTTTCATCGACCTTCATCGTCATGGTGCATTGGGTTAGAGTTATTTGTGGGTAAGCGTTATTAAGGCTGACGGTGACGTGGCCATGGTGCGTACTTGAGAGTTGAGAGCGGGGAGCGGGGCCGGCCGTGTTTTACAGGCCGCACCAGCAGGCACCAGAATGAAAATGTAGGTACAAAATGACCACTGTCGTGTCGTGACTGCGTCAAAGTGCTTTGTATTCCCGAAGGCTGGTCTGGAAAATCATCCAGCCGTGCGCATCTCTAATCTCTATCCAGTGACGGCATGCACACACCCCATAATTATGAAGATTCATTAAGAGATTCATTAAGAGATTCACATCGAATTTGTCTTCCTACGATATCTGAGAAACAACATAATGTCCACTCCTTCACCTTCTCCTACAACACAGACACAGGTTGTATCCATCTCTCTCGAGTCTGCACTTGACTGTGCAGCACGTCAGTTACAATCTGGTCTTTTATCAGTCACTGAGCTCGACTCATCCGTCAAAGAGAAGGTTTCAAAATTCAACGCGTCCACGTGTGGCTACGAGGAAACTTACACCGCAGAATTGGATCGTCTCACCGCCTCACTATCAGCCTCAGCTCATACCATTGAGAGCAAAGCTAGAGCTCTACTACTTCGTGCAGATGCTCTTGCCAAGTCTATCTCACCAAGCATCGATGTATCTGTTGATCTGCGAGCCCAGGCCAAGGCTCTCACAACAGAGCTACTTCGACTTCATAAACAGACAGATGTTGATGCCCAGGAGCTCCGTCGTATTGCCTTATTGGCCGATCGTAGGTTGCGCACTGGGCGTGACTTTGAAGAGATGACCGAACGCCGCTTTGAAAGCTCGCCTTGGGAAGTTGATCAGATTGGGGGCTCCATTGTGGTACTCTTGAGTGATGTCTACTCGGTTATTCGGGAGCTTGAAACAAAGAGCGAGGGTCGTCAAGAAGACAAAGAATGGGTAGCTCCAACATCATTTGAGCGCGTAACAACGAAGTATTGGGTTAGTGACGAGCATCTATATGAAGTACTCTTGTCTAGTGTGCAAGACCTACCTCTGTTAGTTTACGGTAAGAAGGGTGGGCGCATCCTCAACCAGAAAGAAGTCCGATCTACCGACTCATCTCTTGCTAATGGCGCCTTATGGACATCATTTGTGACATCAATCAGCTCGGTCTATTTTGATAGCAACGATATGTCCATGTACTCAGAGCGGCTCAAACGATCCGAAGGTGCCCAACTCTTTCGTATTCGCTGGTATGGATCGAAGCCCCGTGGAGAGAAGAATGTATTCCTTGAGCTCAAGACTCATCATGAAAAATGGATCGGAGATAAAAGTGTAAAGGAACGGTGTGCAATTCAAGAGAAAGATGTTTCCCAGCTTCTTGATTTTAAGAGCGGCGTTTGGGACGAGGCTAGGGCTTATGCCATGGTTCAAAAGGCCAACCCGTCAGAGGATGAGAAGTCTATGCAAAAGCTAGCAATACTTCTCTTAAAAATGAGAGCTACGATTGTCAAGTTCAAGCTTACAGCATGCGTGCGAACCAAGTACACTCGTGTTGCTTTGCAATCCTCATCTTCAAACGCGTGTCGACTTACTTTCGACCGTGACCTCATGGTCATCAATGAGCGTGGAGCAGCACCATCCAGTTCCAATTCCTGGTGCCTTGAAGACCATGACACTTTGTCTCAGCATGATATAGTCAAGATCCCATATAATGTGTACGAGGTGAAAATCGCAGGAGAAGACGGCAAGCCAAACTTCGTCACTGAGCTTGAGGACAGTCGAGCTATTGTCGAAGCCAAGAAGTTTAGTAAGTTCTT
This sequence comes from Skeletonema menzelii, assembly GCA_036940005.1. Lineage (NCBI taxonomy): Eukaryota > Bacillariophyta > Thalassiosirophyceae > Thalassiosirales > Thalassiosiraceae > Skeletonema > Skeletonema menzelii. The sequence continues at coordinate 19,603 of JALLBH010000225.1, read as the reverse complement.
GAGTGGGGCTTCTCTCTTTAATGCAGGCAAGGTTGAAACCTTGCCGTGGTGGAGTGACGAAGAGGCGTTTGCGCCTCTGTACAATGGTCCAAGCTATCCTGCTACTGCTACCGCCCAAGATTTGGTTATAACCCCGTCTCTCATCCAATGCTCCAGAGACGAAAATGCAAGCACACTTAGTGGTTCTTCTCGTGATTCAATAGAACGACCGCTGGTACAACATTCCAGAGATTATCTACAGCGTCAGTTGAATGGTTCTTACACTTCCGTAGATGATAGTGACACATTGGATAGTAGCGTCAAGAGATCGATTATGAATCAGTCTTTGCCAACGACGACCATGACGACCATGACGACGACGTCGGTGTCAAACACTGGACAATCTGGTAAAAAGAGGCGAGGAAACTTGGTCAGCATGCGCCGTAGATCTGCTAGTATGATCTTAAAGGAAGACCGAATTTCAAGCAAGTCCAAGCCCATCGCATCAAAGCAAAGATTGCGCGTAGAACCGAAGTCACACTTTGCCAACGAACGTACCTTCATTCAGTGGATTAGTGCCGCCCTCTTATTCATCACGTTCTCCCAGCTTCTCTACATTCTAGGCTCATCAAATCCTGCCATTGAAGGGCAGACTGCCATCGCCGGTACATGGATGATTGCAATGAGTCTTTTCATTGCCGTATATGCTCTTGTCATTTACTATAGACGAGTGTATCTAATGCAGAATGGCAAGCCTTATGGATACGCCGACTTCTTTGGGCCTGGCTTGCTGACTTTCGCCGTAATTTCTGGAGTAGCTCTCATCTTAGCATTCTCTGGAGAGTTTCGATTTGGAACTACGAGCACATTGATTCCAATGTCTGGACAGTGCATGAAGAGATCATTATCAGGCGTACCCGTCATGGAGCTGCAACCATCAGGGGCACTTGTGGATGAGAAGGAGGGTCTGTTGTTAGTCCCTTCCCTCAACCATATTGTTGCTTTTGAAGCTGCCTTACCTTTGGAAGGCAAGAATGATCAACAAGCTCATATTGTCGCTACTGTCCCCGGTGCAAATATGGAGGCCTTAGAACAAGTTGGAAATTACATCTACGCACTTTCTGAAGGTACTGACAAGAAGTCCGAAATCATTGCACTTGAATGGATCGACTCCTCACTTGACGGTGTTTTTGGCGGTGCGACATCAAGGCGTTTACAAGAATCCCATCGCTGGGAAATCTCGTTACAAGGAGTCGAAGGCATGGCGCTAGTACCAGAAGGACAGCTTGGAGAGGGTTCCGCAGCGAAGTTACTTGTTGCTGGTTTATTGATAGAGCCCACGACGAAGGGTCTCGTAGAAGTACTCTCAATTGATGCATTCGACCAAGATTCATTCGATTTTACTCAGACAAAATTGGATAACACTTCGAAAGTTAACAAGAAGGTAGTAGCAAAGGGACTAAAAGATGAGAAGGTAGGAAGTATGCAGTTCTTCGAGGGTCGTCTTTATGTCCTTTTTGACAATGAAAGAGTTGTCAGAGTATTTGATCCTAAGACTGGATTAATTGTTCAAGAGCTCATGCTTCCAATTGCCGAGGCTGGTGCAGAGCACGAATGGGAAGGTATGCGATTACAACGCATAAACAATGGAACTAGTTCTGGACTTCGTGGAGCTATTGAATCAAGAGTTGTGCTACATCTTGCACTTGATAGTCCAGCTCAAATTTGGTCACTCAGCCTACAACAGGAAGAAGGACGATGGATAATGCCGCAATGTGCTGGTGTTTAGATCCGGATACATTTGTATAGACTTAGATAATGTTTAATTGAAGCCAACAACACAATCAGTAGCGTCAGATCCACGTGTGTAATTAGTCTGGTAGAGCGAAAATGCTTTCTGCTGTCGTATCCAAGCATATTGGGACAGGGACATTACAAGCGGATGGTTACTTACACACATTTGATACGATGTGGTGCTTGAGAGGCAATACCAGCAAGTAAAATTTGGCCCTCAAATGTCATCAACGAGATCATGGCATCGCTTCTAAGACTAAGACTACAAGCAATGACCATCTGCGCAGTACAAATGAGCTTGTATAGTATCGCCGCCAAGTGTAACACACGACGCAGAGAGGTTGAGAGAGGAGGGGAGGAGGGAGTCTTTACATAGATTCAATTCATTTATTCCCGGTAGCATTGGCAGATATCTACACAGGCAGAGCCAGCCAAACGCAAGTGGGGCATGATTGAAGAATTGGAGCGATCAGAGCCTTCCTACACACGATACACGAAATGGCGGTCGACAGAGGAACTTGGCGCAGCAACTTTGCCTTAACAGGACACCTCTCCCTGTACATTAACGGTGCCACGACGATCCATTGTTACGGAGCAGCAGAAAAGTGATACTTAAAATAAGGCGTGGAAAAGTTGACAAAGAAGCACAGCAGAAATGAGCAACACGCATTAACTATATATATTTCTTTACACGCTATACATTTTTCCATCTCTCACATTTCACATGCAATACGTCAAAGCAACCACCCAAGCTAGGCCAGTGGACGAAATCATTGCAAGAATAAAATTTTCACCAAGTATCATTTGCTTAATCCCATCAAAGCTCTGTTTGGGAATTGACCCTCCATCCTCACCAATACCAACCCCATTGCAAAGCAAATGATCCTTGGAAACTGCCGACACTCTTGCAGCGGTGTATGTTCCGTTCTTATGTCCCATCAAATTCTGATCTACAGTCAAACAAAAAGTCATAGCCAAGGATTGCAATACCAAGACAATGAAAGCCCCATCAGCATTACCGATGAATAGCATATACTGCGCCCCGCCTGCCCCAGCCATTCCCAAGAATTGTGATAGGACTCCTAATTTGATAAAGACAGATCTGCCAAATCCCAAATCGACGAATGTGTGAAGGAAACCCAATCCGCGGAGTTTATTCAGACACAGCTGCAATGTCTGAAAGACAAAGTAGAGACTAAGCGCGAACCCAATAATCTTTGTTTGGGGACTACTCTGATTAGGGCACCCATTTGGCAAATCCAAGATCGGTTGACGTGTAATCAAGATATGTAATGAATGGGACCACCACCTGAATCACAATTGCCAAGAAGAGCATTAGAACTGCGTAGACACATCGGAATGGTGACGCCGCTGACCAAGGAGCGATGAAGCAGTGGGTAAAGATAGATTTGGTGGCCAGTGCCGACGATCTAGCAGATTGGATCTCAGAGCGAGCCCAGTTGGCACACACCTCGTTTTCATGTGAGGCATTATTTTTGTGTTGTGCCTTGAGGTCTGCGGCTTGCTTGTCAAGATTGAGCAGGATGTCAAGAGCTGACTGCTGCTTTGTCGCTGGTTGCTGCTGCTGTGCTTCCTCGTCCATGATGTCTGGAGGCGCAGTTTCTTGGCTATTGCTATGTAGTGTTATTGTAGTTGCGATCTGTTTTCGAGATTATTTATCATCTGAGAAAGAACGACATGGAACATGTCGCATCTCGCGATTCGCGATTCTGGGAGGGAAGGAGATCTTTTACGTACAATACGTTCACGTAGGAATGAGTATCATTATTTTTGAGTTCTCATCTGCCACTCTTGCGCTGGCTGCGGTGCTACAACATATGTTGTAGCTTGCTGCGTGCTGCCATTAAAAGCTCGCACAAAAGATTTGAAAGATGAATATCATCACATGCTTCTTGCTACTATCGATATCATTAATTGAAGGGGCAATATCGTTCATAGTTCCTTCAGCTACTCGACATGATTATGGGCGTCGATCTGGTTGTTTAGTGGTGACACCGCCGAAGTATCTTCTCAATGAAAAATCTACCTATTCTGCCGACATTCCATACGAGATTCTACCGATACAAAATGTCATTGATACACTGACTCAAACTGACAACAATGGCAATCATCTAACAACTGGTTTGTCCGATGAAGAAGCTGCATATCTCCTCGCACAAGTCGGCCCGAATGCTCTACGGGCGCCACGGAAAACGTCGATTTGGGAATTATGTTTGCAGCAATTTGATGGTGAGTGCTCCTGAACAATTTCTGCCATCTTTGACATAAAACACATCAGATATATTCTCTGATACCACAAAATCGCATCCTATATCTGCAGATGGGCTCGTGAAAATCCTAGTAGCTGTGGCAATTCTCAGTGCAGGTTTTAGTATCTCGGAAATTTGGGATATTCTCAAGGAGAATGCAGTCAGCGAAGAAGTACAATCTACCGTGCTACAAAGCTTGGTGGAGCCGGGTATCATCATTGCCATTTTGTTCCTAAATGCCGCAGTCGGAGTTTGGCAGGACTTGTCGGCAAGATCGAGTTTAGAATCACTGGAGAAAATGCAACCACGTCTTGCTACAGTATTGCGCCGTCAAGAGGACGACGATTCATCAATTACCACCTCTTCGGAATGGATTACAGATTACGATGCGACAAGACTTGTCCCAGGAGATGTAATTAAATTGCGAGTAGGCGATTATATACCAGCTGATTCACGTCTTGGGTCATTAACTTCTTCAACAATGTATGTAGATGAGAGTTCTTTGACAGGAGAGAGTGTGAGTGTGGGAAAGCTACCAGGCGATGAGGGATTAATTGATGTCAACAATGATGGTGAAGCGAAGTCAATTCCAATTCAACTTCAGTCAACCATGCTATTTTCAGGATCGTTAGCCACTAGAGGATCGGGGGTTGCGTTAGTTGTTCGGACAGGAATAGACACGCAAATTGGGAAAATTCAGAGTACTAGTACTCTGGCTCAGTTAGAGGGAGAAGAGCGTAAAACTCCATTAGGTATCCAGCTTGATGAATTTGGGACGCAGCTATCTTACATTATTGGGGGCATCTGTATTGCTGTTTGGCTAGCATCCATTCCACGGTTTGACGATGCAGCATTCAACAACTGGATCGAGGGTGCAATTTACTATGCCAAAGTTGGAGTAGCGTTGGGCGTAGCTGCCATCCCTGAGGGACTACCTGCTGTCAGTAAGTCATTCTATGTGTTTGTCGTGTTTTAATTGCTTCACTTATATGCTCACAACACTCTCCTCTCCAGTCACCCTATGTCTGAGCCTGGGAACAAGAAGGATGGCTGAGAAGAATGTGATTGTTCGGAAACTTCCATCAGTAGAAACGTTGGGTTGTACATCCGTCATCTGTACTGATAAGACAGGTACCCTGACGACAAATCAAATGACTGCAGTATCATTTGTAACACTAGAAGGAGATAGCGAAACAATAAATGTTGTAGAGCACGAGGTAATCGGAAACTCCTACAATCCAGTTGGGAGCGTTACAGGCATAGATCGTGATGAAACGATACGTCTTCCAAATGGGGCAGTCTCAGAGGCGTGTAGAATCATGGCACTGTGCAATGATGCACGTTTGATTGGAGTGGATAGCACTGAAGATGAAACCACCGTTCAATACGAGGGGGAGCCCACAGAAGCGTCGTTACTTTTTCTTTTGGAAAAGCTTGGACCAGAATCTCCAGAAGAGGTCGGTTTGAAACCATCTCAACTGGCATCTGAGTATAGAGGACAAATTTTGAACAGCTGGGATCGCTACGCTACTCTGGAATTCGATCGAAAGCGCAAGAGTATGAGCGTCCTATGCTCTCGTATGGATTCGTGCTCTGAAGAAATCAAACTCCTTTGCAAGGGAGCGCCCAATATGCTTCTAAAACGCTGTACACATGCCAAACTACGAGACGGCAGCGTTGTACCTTTGACTGTAGACCTACGAGACAAAATTGATTCTACGATTAGCTTAATCGGTAACAGGGCTCTTCGCTGTATAGGTCTTGCTGTCAAAGAAAACGAATCTCTTGAGCCCCTGCTTCGAAAAGGAGAGGGAAGTTACGTCGAAGTCCTGAAAGACTCAAGTAAATATGAATCATTCGAGACAGATTTAACTTTTGCAGGAATTGTTGCAATCAGGGATCCTCCACGTGATGGCGTCGCCGAGAGTATTGACGAATGCAAACAGGCAGGCATTCGAGTGATCATGATAACAGGTGATGCCAAACAAACAGCTGAAGCTATTGCGAGAGATGTGCACATTTTTACCGAAGAAGACGTGAATTGTCCAGCACTTGAAGGTAGAGAGTTTTTTGCTCTTCCAGAGACTCGACAGCTCGAGGTGTTGAAGGAAGGTAATCTAGTGATTTGTCGAGCCGAACCTGCTGACAAACAGCGCCTTGTGAAGATGCTGCAGAGTTTAAAAGAGGTCGCCGCAATGACTGGAGACGGTGTTAATGATGCGCCTGCTCTTCAGCAGGCTGATATTGGTGTCGCAATGGGCATATCTGGGACGGATGCAGCCAAAGAAGCAGCAGATATGGTCTTAGTAGACGACAACTTCTCGACGATAGTGGATGCTGTCGAAGAAGGACGTTGTATCTATGCCAACATGCAGGCTTTTATCAATTTTCTCATTACATGTAACATTGGAGAAGTCATTGGTGTGTTCATAGCAACACTTTTGGGTTTCCCACAACTGCTCACGCCATTGCACCTCTTATGGATCAATTTGGTAACAGACGGGCCTCCAGCAACTGCACTGGGCTTCAATCCACCTGATCCAGGTTTAATGAATCGAAAGCCTCGTTCTTCGTCAGAAGAGATAATGACATCAGAAAGCTTGATGAGATACTCGATTGCTGGTCTTTATATCGGAATAGCCACAGTTGGTGTTTATGCCTCCTATTTTTTCGACCATGGTGTCTCATTTCAAGAGCTTCAATCTTGGAGCACCTGCACTGACTCTTGCAGCATTTACGCCGACCTTGCTGCTCCTCAGACGTTCGCGCTGTCAACATTAGTTACAGTTGAGCTGTTAAAAGCGTTATGCTCTGTTTCAATCGATAGTTCAATATTTACTGTTGGTCCTCAAAAGAATCCATGGTTGTTACTCGGAGTTGCAATTCCATTCGCTTTAAACTTGGCCATCATTTATACACCTGAACTGGAACACAGTTTCGGCCTGGTACCTTTAGACGGAAGTGACTGGCTCAAGGTAATTGCTTGGTCTTTACCTATTGTATTAATTGATGAAGCATTGAAGTATGTGTTCAAGAAAGATGTGAGGTAGCTGTTAATGTTCAAATATGTGTATTCTTCGTAGATTTACTGTACATCTACTAATCAATCCTTTCGAGGGGTCGATAGAGAAGTTCGGGAAAAAGTTAAATGAGAGCCAGTGATTCTCTATACCTCATTCTCTGTATCTCCCCAATCGCATTCAAATTCAGTATTGTCCACAACAGCAAATCGGGCCACCTTTTTAGCGCTGTTTGTCGTGTGAGGACGAGGCAGAGGCAGACTTGGCCCGGACTTGGACCGTTGCTGGTAGCCACCTCCGCGTCTTATATTGTTATCGTCCTGCCTAGATTCATATCGACCCGACTGCTTCAGTATGGACGTTGGACTTCCTATCCCTCGCCTAGTTGGTGAACGAGATTTGGTAGGAGGATTCAAGAATCCTTTCATTGCCTCATTCATTCTCTCGGATTCTAACATTCCTGAAAGGATGGTTTCAGACATGCCAGACAGATTCGAGTCAAGGTCGTCATCATCACCAGCCACTACCCGACTGCGAGAGCTACTATTTCTATTAGTGGCCCCATCATCATCAGTTACTACCGCACTGCGAGAGCTACTATTTTGATTGGTAGCGCTGCGTTGGGCACTCTTCTTACTACCATTGCGCGCCTCTTTCTTCAAAGCCATGTTCTCTGCTCTCAATTTTTTCACCTCCAGATGGAGATGCTGCATCTTCTCCATCGTACTATTCTCCAAGTATTCATCCTCCGGTGTCAATTCTTCTTCATTGATAGTTCGTTTCCATTCCTGTAGCTGGGTATGCAATGCCTCAGACATCTTTTTGACACTGTTTGAGGGAAATTGCCAGCAGCCTGTCGAAAATCGGTCAAGCTGAGTGAGTACCTTTCGGAGGGTGTGCTCCGCTTCATTTTTGTCAAGCGCAATTTGATGATTTGATTGCTGAAGTGATTTAATTTCCTGCTGCTGCTGAGTTACGGTATTTTGGAGCTGCTGTCGTTCCACCTCGTATTCGGCTGCCTGTGTGTTCATCTTCCTCTCCAAATCTCTCATTTCCGCAAGTAACGTTATAAGAGCCTTATCTTGAATACTTTTATTACTGCCAACGGAACCAGTGGTAGCTACTGGTAGCGGCGGTGGTGGTGGGATTGATTGGCTGTTCATTAGGCTTTGTTGACTATGAGACTTCCGCTGACGCTGAATCATCGGTGACATTCCTGATGTAGCCCTCGAGGCTCGAACTCGTGCCATACTGGATCTTTCGCTGTACGAATCTCCAGCTCCTCCACCATCTCCTGCCATGTGGTACATATCTGTGGGCCTCATTCGCTAAGGCTAAGGAAGAGTAAGTAGCTCTAGTGCAGTGGGTACTGTTCACGAGTATTGCTTGTCATCGAAGAAAGTTTAGGCTAGGTACGATACATGTTGCGAAAAGAAAAGTTTTCCATCGCCAAACGAAAGAAAGAGTGCCGAGCGAGAATTGCTGTAAAGAACGAAAAGATGAGGCCCTACTTATTAGTAAAGAGCTCCATAGGTATCTACATAGCGAAACATATCATTATCTAGATAATCGGCTGCATTTACAGTTTGCTCGAAAGACAAATATATCGTGTAACGCTTGAGACGGTTGCCTCGGATGGAGGACAAGCGCTATGGAAGGAGTAGAGGATTTGACGGAGATCCTCCAAGGCAGCAAAGCAATCAGAAGTATTATGTTTTCGAAAGAGTCGTTAGATAAAGGATGCAGAGATGAAAAGATCCAGTTGGAGAAAGGAGATCAATTTTCAACAGAATAAGAAGAGGTTGATGAGATCTTCACGATATCCTAATATAACTTATAACACTATCTATGAACACAAATATTCACTAAAGTTTTGATCAATGAGCACGGGCACCTGAGTCTACACTCCTTCTATTCCGACACAGCGTGTTATCGACTGCTGCTTTAACGGGGTGGTATGTAAAGTTAGCCAACCACCACACTCCCATTCGACGTCAACGCTACATTACCAACCAGATGAGCCGCTCTTGCCAGACTTGCCACTGCTCGACCAGCCACTGCCGCTGCCGCTAGCTGACCAGCTTCCAGATCCAGAAGAGCCACTCTTGCCAGACTTGCCACTTGATGACCAGCTTCCAGATCCAGATGAGCCACTCTTGCCAGACTTGCCACTTGATGACCAGCTTCCGGATCCAGATGAGCCACTCTTACCTGACTTGCCACTGCTGCTCGAACCCCATCCTCCTCCAGATGAGCCGCTCTTGCCTGACTTGCCACTGCTGCTCGATCCTCCTCCAGACGAGCCACTCTTACCAGACTTTCCCGACGAGGACCAGCCACTGCCGCTGCCGCTGGATCCGCTCTTTCCGCTCTTACCGCTGCTGCTTGATTCCCATCCACCGCTGGAGCCGCTCTTTCCACTCTTACCGCTGCTGCTTGATTCCCATCCACCACTGGATCCGCTCTTGCCGGACTTTCCAGATGAGGACCAACCACTGTCGCTACTAGCTGACCAGCTTCCAGATCCAGATGAACCACTCTTGCCAGACTTGCCACTGGAGGGAGAACCTTCCCATCCCGAACCTTCCCATCCTTCTTCTTTCGGAGCAGACCATCCTCCTCCTCCAGATGAGCCACTCTTGCCTGACTTGCCACTGCTGCTCGATCCTCCTCCAGACGAGCCACTCTTCCCAGACTTTCCCGACGAGGACCAGCCACTGCTGCCACCGCTGGATCCGCTCTTTCCGCTCTTACCGCTGCTGCTTGATTCCCATCCACCACTGGATCCGCTCTTGCCGGACTTTCCAGATGAGGACCAACCACTGTCGCTACTAGCTGACCAGCTTCCAGATCCAGATGAACCACTCTTGCCAGACTTGCCACTTGACGACCAGGTTCCAGAACTAGATCCATCCCAAGAGCCAGATCCGGAGCCAGATGAGCCGGATTTGCCACTCTTTCCACTGCTACTGCCAGTCCATCCAACTGAAGTCGACCATCCCTACGGAGCGAACAAGAATATACGGTATGAATGAGTCGATCAAATTATTGATTTTGATTGACGAACAAACCAAATCAGAGCGGCACTTACCTCCTCTTCCGAGCTGGCGGCGGCAATTGTGATGAACGCTGTTACAAATTGATAGAGCTTCATTCTTTTATATATCCAATAAACTTGTTTTGTGCTGCCGATCGATGTGCTAAGGGTCCTCGTAGCGGTGTTTATGAGGAAGAGTGTGAAACTGTACTTTGTTCGTGATGATTTATAAGAGAAGCCCCGGATGCTACGTGCAAGAGCAATAATGCCTTAAAAGAGGGCTCATCATGTGAAACATCTCGTCTAGGCGAGAAGCCAGACCTGCCGAACGGACGAGGGGCTTAAACGAGTTCGGCAAGAGAAGCCTTTTGATAGCCGAATTTGGCCATTGATCTTGTGGTAGGTACTCGACAAAAATGTTGCACGAGCCGAGGTTTAGTTGGAAGGTCAGCTCCTTTTTTAGATAGACACACATACCTAAGGTTATTGATGTCACATCTCGAGGATGTCTGTCTCAATAAATCCGCCAAGATGGTATAAGTATGGTCGCTCGCCGACCACCTACGTACCTATCTACCCGCCCACCACCGCACACCGCACCCCGCACCTACCTATATACCATCTACCATACCCATCAAATCAAGCTGGCTGGCTATCTCTACTCTCTACTCTCACCTACATCTCTCTTCTGTTAGAGTGTTGGAGCGGAGTAAGTAGGTGGATCATTGACACGGGTAGCCAAATCACTTCCAAAATGGGGTCTGCCATCATTTTTCACCTCCTCATACTAATGCTACTGCCAGCATCGATCACCTCATTCTCAGTCTCAGTCTACGACAACGTCATCGCACCATCGACATGTCAGACCCTCCACAAACTCACCCTCGAACACACTCGCAGATCACACGACGGCTCCAGCCTATTCTACCGTGGTCCAAAAATCCACTCTGGGCAACAAAAACTAACACCAATTGAAAATGCCCTCGATTCTATTCTACGGCAGCTCAACGATACTAGCCCAATGGTAGAGTATTGGAGTCGTAGCCAGTATATAAATTTGGATGCTCATGCTGATATTGACGAGAATACGTTGAAGGATGAGGGGGTGTTACGTTGTCCTAGGCATGGGCATGTGCTGTATCTTCAGATTGCCAATAGTGACGTCAATAGTGATGAGTCAACTGAAGGTCATGAAAACAGTGGTGAATCATCATCAGCAGCAACAATATCAGAGCAAGAGAAGCACAGTAGAATGGGCCCAACAGTTGTATTCAATCGTAAAGTGGCATGGGGATCTGTGACTCCTCGTACTATTCAATCAGTACAGACACAAGATGATGATATTGGTGTCGCATCACACAATTCACCAGAAAATATGAAGGAACGAGTTCAAGAATACATCGTGGATGTTGAAAATTATTGGGATGAGGAGACGAAGCGTCAGTATGGTCTTCTTGGCAATGATAATGAGGATAATGCACACGATGATGAGGATGAAGAGAAGATGGCTATTGTACCAGCTGTCAATGGAAGACTGTTGAGATTTGACGGAGCAGCATTCCATTGTGTTCCGAAGCCCCCTGATCGATTCTTGTTGAGTGATGATGAACTGACTGCCTTTTTAGAAAAAGATTGCGAGGAGGATTGTGAAGATGATGATGACGTTTATTATTGGGATGATGAAGATGACGATGACCTGGAAAAAGAAGATCTATCCCAACAACGATCCGTTATATTATTCAATACCTGGCCTGCAGGTAGTTACGGACCACGGGGGGTATTACCCGATTGTGTAGTAGAAGCCGTCCCTGATGGAATTGTGCTGGATGACGACAACAGTGCATCTCTTGACGATGAGAGAATAGCAGAGCAATGGAAGAAGTGGCAAGATGAATACGGCCCTAACTCAGAAAAGTTGCACTGCAATCCTGCAGAAGATTGGAATTTTTGCATCGTGGACAATTTGGATGGTGATGAAACGAGCGATGTAACTATACCGCTAATGGGAAATCCGACTCGTAGAGGATGCATTCAAAGTAAGGCTGTGATGCAGGGTCAAGGACTGTCCAACCGTATAGAAAATGCCTTCTATGATGGTCGAAAAGTTTCGATGACGACATTGAAAGAATTACCAAAACAGAGATGAGTAGATATGCACAAAACTATTTACTTTACAGCACATGGTACTACCTCTAGTTGAAGGAAGAGAATACAGAATCACCTGCGACACTATAAGTATCCAAGTCACTAACAACACTCCCACCATCACCAGAGGAAGATTTCTTACTCTTTTTCTTCTTCTTTCCTCCCATCAGACTTCCCTTCTTCTTGAAACTCTTGTTTATTATTTCTAGCTTCGCGATTGTCGCCTCCCTTGCTTCCAACTTCATTCTCAGTTGATCTATTTCATCTTGTCTGTTGTTATCAGATGCCTGTAATCTGCTACGTGTAGCAGCTTGCAGCTGTGCATTTTGCCGTTTAAGTTCTTCAACTTCTTCTTTGAGTTCTTCTTCCCTCTTTTTGGCATCATCTTTTTGAGCTTGTATGACAGACTCAAGTTTTGATATCTGGGACTTACTCTTTGACATCAATTCTGGAACAATTAACTGAATCTCTGATAATTGAGTTTGCAAAGATGAAATCCTATTTTCGTAGATCTTCTTCTGTTTCTTCAACTTCTTATTGTCCCGCTCTACAGGGCCCAGCTTGCTCAGTCCGGTAATTGATGTCATCCCTGTTTGAGCCGACACTAACGATCCAGTTCCGTCAGTATTAACAGAGGATGCAACCGAGCCATCATCTGTGTGAAAGCTCGCCTTACTTTTTGAGAAAGAGGCTTCCTTCTTCGCGTCCTGGGGACTGATGTCCTCCTCTTTACTCCGCCTGATGGCATTGAACTCGTTCTCAAGAGCTTCCAACTTGATCGAGTATGCTTGATTCTCATGTTCCAAGCGCTGAATCAATAACCGACGCTGTGACTCGTCTTCTTTGAACTTCGTGGAGCTAGTCAAAAGCTCTTGACGAAGATTTGAAATAGTAAGAGCATTGTCTGTGATAGTACGCTGCATGTGCTCAATACGAGTGTCCTTCTCCAAGGCTCTCTTTTTCCAATCAATAAGGTTATCGTCGTCTTCGTTCTCTTCTGTGCTGCCCCGACCGAATAAACCTAGGAATTTTCCCCCACCCCTGCCAGCACTCCCACCACCTGTAGAGAGAGAGTGTTGGCTGCTCCTCTCGTCCTCAAAGTAATCCTGATCAGCAACCCGCTGCAAGGCTTCCATCTCTTTTTCAGACTCAATAGTTTCTTTATAACTTGCCATCTCCTGCCTGACTACTTGAAGCTCCCCCTTTAATCGGCTTGCTGCCTTCTCTTTATCCCGAAGCTCTGATTTTATAGCATCCATTTCACGCTTCTTGAAGTCGATCTCCTTTTGCATTTTCTCAATCTTCATCTCCATCTCTGCCTGGCGAGCGGCATTTGTGGCTGCTAGTGCCGCTGCAGCTTGAGTACTCGACTTATTATCTTTCTCTCTTTCATCTCTAGAAGCTTCCAACTCGGCATCTAACTTTTCTTTTGCTTTCTGCAATAAATCAATCTGAGCCTTGAGCTTTTCGCATTGGTGCTGGGCAGACATTTGTGCTGCTTTCGATTCTTCTGCAGCGGTAACAGCCTCAGTTCTAAGCGCCTCCGCATCTTTGGATGCCTCCAATGCAGTCATCAGATCAGACTGCAGATTTTTGAGCTTGTCCTCCATTTCACTCAGCGCTTCCTTTTCAGCTTCTAGCTCAGTACGGAGAGATTCCACTGTATCTGTCTTACCATCAAGCTGTGCTTCAAGTTCTTTGACACGGGCATCTTTCTTGTTCTTCAGCTCATCGAGGTTGGCCTTAAGACGATCGACAGCCTTGTCCTTCTCTTCCAGCTCGACACGCATTGCATCAAGATGACGCTTGCTAGTTCCCAACTCACGATTGAGGCGAGTAATTTGCGATTCTTTCTCCACAAGCAGGGCATCATGCTGTTCCGATCCGGCTGATGACCGCTCATTAGTATCGTCATCTCCTTTCGCTATTGCTGCTGCCTCCATCACTTGCCCTTGTTTCTCTGCGACTTCCTTCCTCACCTGTTCCAATTTCTTCTCCAAGTGGTTTACGTCCTTGGTCCTTTCTTCAAGCTCAGCGTTGACATTTGCTAACTCGCGAGATTTATGTGCCAGGTTGTCTTTCAACTCTAATATTTTTGCTTTTGTCTCCTCTTTGGCCTCCACGAGTTGCAGGTGTAGTTCTGATGCAACATTCTCCTTCTCTTCCAACATATTCTGTGCTAATTGCATCTGCTCTTGATGGACCTTGATGTCTTGTTTGAGGGTATCAATTTCATTCTCCCGCTCAGTTATTGCAGATTCATGTGCAACTTTAGTGGTATCGGCAGCATGTACAGCCTGTTCGTTTTCCTCCCTCAAGTTGGCAACTTCCTCTTCTAGCTCCTGTAGCTTTGCTTTCTGCTTAGCTAGCTGTTGCTCCTCCTCAGCTGACATCGTTTTTGCCTCAATTTCGGCCTTTAACTCTTCCTCTCGACTTTCTAGCACTGTAACCTTGGCCTTCTCATCAGCAAGTAGATTTGTAGTCTCTTCCAGCTTACTACGTGCTCTGTTTTCTCTTTCAACAGCTTCGACTCGAGCTTCCTCAGCAGTTTTAGCAGCGGATGCTGCCTCGAGGAGATCGTTGCGTACTTTTTCCAGTTGAAGTTCCACACGTACAATATCATGCTCTGATAGACAAATATTATGAGGGAGGTGAAAAATTGTTCGTTTGAGATAAATATGCATAAGAGTCAAAATGCAAATGAGAGAATATCAGCATGTCTTTGGCAACGTACCTTTCATTTCAAGACTTTCCTTCATCTGATCAATCTCCCCATCCTTCTCCCGAAGTTGTTCCTTCAACTCCCCAATCTCATTATCCTTCAAATCAATCTGATCATTCAACGACACCATCTCCTCCAAAGCATCATTTAATTTCTTCACACATATATCCACCTTTGCCTTTCCCTCCGCAGCCACCTTTTGCATACTATCCTCCTGATCCACCTGCAACCCATTCAACCTCTCCTCCAACTCCCCCCTCACACCCTCCACCTCATTCAACCTCTCCTTCAAATAATTCTTCTCTTCCAAAACTTTTGCATTCTCCCTCTTCAACGATTTAATATCCCTCCGTGTTCTCCGTAGCTGTTGCTCCACATTCTGCAACTCATGATCTCTTCGTTTCAATTTGTCCGCTTGTATCGTAGCAGTTTTCCCCAGTGCACGTAATGCATCTAACCGTCCATCCATTTCAGTCGATGTCATTTTCACCAATGATTTCAAACCGACATTGCCATCTTGAAGTTCTGCCTCGAGTGCATGTATACGAAAGGTAGCTTGGGCTTGGACACTTTCTAATTTTTCTTCCGTTTCTTCTAGTTGATCGGACAGTTCTCGACATGCATCGGTTAGATTGAGTGTTTCAAGTTTGTAGAGGTAGAGTTGATCTTCGAGTTGGCCTATGGTTAGTTTCCCACCTTTGGGATTTGGGACGCCGATTGCAAGAGCGTTATTGTTGTTACCTCGAGTAGTGGATGGCATGCCATATTCATTGTCAAATTCTTCATCGTATTCACCAGAGATGTAGCTACCCCCTTCTTCATCATGTTCATAATGATGTTGTTCCTGTCGTAATTTCGAAGATTTGGATGACATTCGTCCAAATAGTCCCTTTAACTTGGAGGAACCACGATGTTTCGGTTTCTTTCCCCTCCTCATATTACTACTGCTACCTGCTTCACCACTCCCCTCGTCAATTCCACTTAATGGAGATGATGAATTTGATGATCCATCGTCATCGTCACTGTTAAATTTTGTAAAGTTGGAGTTGTCAATTGCACTTAATTTTTCTTCATATTTCTTCATATCGGCTTCAAATGATTTACTTGATTTCATTGCACTATCTCCCTGAAGATGAGAAGATGACGATGGCATTTTACTGTCATCACCCTCATCATCTGACGAAGAGTCATATTCCAGTGTATCAAATGGATTCTTCCTTGCCCCTCTCTTTGCAGCAGCAGCAGGAGGAGATCGACGAGAATTGCGATTGGTATTCCGCCCATCAGTAGTATCACCTGCAACACCGTCCAACAGAAACGCCGAAGATAAGGAAGCACCCAAATTGGAAGCACCAAGTGCCGAAGCGGATTCGTCATTGTTGGAATTGTTGGAGTCGCCTGATTCAAATTCGATGGCTTCGGGAATCCATGATTTGGTACCGGATCCTTCCGATGTTTTGGTTTTGGTGAAGAGACCCATGATGATGATGCTAGTATCGTTGATGCGTGATGATGATTATGGCGGCTATCGTTTTGAAATAGCTGCAGCTGATAGAGAGAGGGCAGTCACCTCATAATGCTCGAGGCGAGGCGAGGCTGGTTCGCTTCAATCAAAATATCAGTGAAAAGCATAGATCATAGATCAAGGGAATAACTATGGTATTGTACGTATGTACATAGATTTTAGATGATGATGATGATGTGATACTCTTACTTACATACCTACTATTCTTACGTACGTTATCGTAGATAAGGTAAATAATCGTAACCTTGCTTAGATACATACTCATCATACTCCTACATACATAGGTACTTACTCCTCTCTAGAGTAGGTATGTACTACTTAAGTACTCCTACATACCTCGTTCTTGAAAGGAGAGGATAATAGGTAGGGTTAAGCAAGTAAAGGCACTTTCTGAGCACTTTCTGAGCAACGAAGTACCTACTTATCACCGTTTATGTGATCAAGTCTGGATGACGATCGTTCTTCCACGAGAGGAAGAAGTCTTCCACGGTGTTCCATCCGTAACAAGTCAATAAGTTGCGAAAGGCCTTACGTATGGAGGACCAATCTTCTCCCATCTTTGAACAGGCATAAAAGAATTTTTGATGACCCGCCAAGGGTAAATACTTAAATGACCATAAGTATGCGCAATTACATATTTATGTATGTAGTTGGGGTGGTCTTTGTCGAAAAGATCGAGCTGCTGGCTCGGCATCCGATGCCCCCAAACCAACTCTAGAGCTCTCTAGAGGTAGTATTACATGCGCTTAGTAGAACGAGTACATAATATTAGATTCTAATTCTAGGTAGTCAATAGTATTCTCGATTAAAGTTATCGATATACTTATATTCATATATTACCCCTTCTAAGTAGGCAAAAATGGAGAGGCAGTCGCAATTACAAAGTGTGCATGTGCAATCAGCAAAAGTGAACAGAGTCTTGCTCATCACACGAGAGATCAATTAGAGATAAACTTGGTGATCCGACATGTCCATGATCGTGGCTCAAATCTTCAAGATATTCTTCCTCTTTCCTCTTCCCATGGGAGGAGCTGTTTGATGCCTTCAACGTCATCACTGACTCATCTAAACTTCTTTCATCATCCATCATTTCATCTCCTCCAGTATCTGGCCTGGTAAGGGAATGCAACCTTCTCCTGGCCGCAGTGATCTGCTCGGAGCCTTCAAAGTCGAAGCATTCCGTTATGACGCCTAAATACGCTCCAAGAACCTCCCGGCGCTCCTTGGTGCTCGAGTCACTTATGACATTGAGTATGGCCGCCAGAGCGGTGGTGCTTGCACGTTGTGTCGAGAAGTAGTAGTCTTGCACTGCAAGCTCGGTCAAATACTTGATCTCATCCATGAGGAAGCCCCATGTTACCTCCGGGATGTCGACGTAAGGCAGGAGCAAGGAAAGAATCGAAAGTCCAACTTGATGGGCGGTTGGAGCGTGGCATCGCCAGGAGAGGCCGCTCAGCAATGTGAGTTCCATGGCTTCAATCTCCTCAGCGGTATAGATCCGACTGCATATCTCGGAAAACAGTTCGCTTGACAGTGCAACTTGTTCGTGGACCTTGATGGAACTGTATAAGGCCGCGATGGTGAGTAGCTGGAACTGGCTCGGATCCCTGAGAGCCTCATCGCACACCCGTGCGGCGTCAGTGGAGTTGCTGGGAATGGAGAAGAATCGATCGACCATCTCCATCGCCGAGGCCACGGTTTCTCTTGAGAACTTACAGTGGTCAACTAGGCCGTAGCACCAGTCAACTAATTGCTTGCGGTCGTCGGCTGTTATCATGGTGGGGTCGGAAGGATTGAGATAACCATCATAGCATGAATAAGATGTGAATTCTCTCATTATCATGGCGGAGAGGGAGTCGGCCACGGCCTCTGTGTTTCTGGATAGGTTGTCTGTTGGATTCATTGTCAGTTGATTATTTTCTTGGGTTGTTTTATGGGCGAAAGACTTGTGGGTGAAGATAAGTATAATATGGTAAGTATATACTTTTATGTAGTAATGAACGTCGCTCGTGTAGCTTCTTACATCTTATTTGTGGGTATAGACTTTCGTCATGTTGCGAACCCGCAAGAGTCATTTTACACTCCCTCACCTGCATGTGCAAGTGAGAGATTGAAAGTACTCCTATGTAAAAGCACCACGTGTTTTCCGAAACGTTTTTGTCTGTCATTCAACTTTAACAGTATTGACGATTAAAAACCTTAAATAAATACCAGACGATACTTAAGACTCAACGTTTCTGCGATACCTATGTTGTTGGTAATGTTTGATCGAATTCGATTTGAAATACACATAAGTAAGATCTTAATTCTTCTAATTGAAAGTTCAATAGTTCGATCGAATTCGATTTGAGGAGCCTACTTAAGTATCTTAGTTTCTTGAAAGTGGAGCGAGTTGAGCGAGGTTATCTCAAGGTTTCACGAAGGCTTTTGCTGGTGTCAAGAGCTGTTGCAGGATTGGTCTGGCCAGACTGTCACATCAACAAAATGTACCGAACTCTATCAGGGTAGCAGCAGCGATGATGCACATAATAATGATACATCACTATTGATGTATTAATAATACTTCCTACACATGATGAACTCACAGACTGAATCATTACTACTACCGTTTATTTATTGTCTAATGACATTATTAGCGGGTGGTGGAGGTGCTGTGGGAGGTGCTATTAACATCTAGAACATGCGTCGTTGTCGTCATCGTGGTCGTGATGACTGGCGAAAAGATCGCAACATAGTCGCAAAATTGTTCATGTGTGGCGAGAATTCTCGCCAATTTTTTTAGCCGCTAGCATGGGATATATCTAGAGGACACATCCGATGCAACAGAGCATTCTACCATCCACCTACTCACTTCCGATCAACCTATCTGTCAGTAAGGAGTCAGAACGCCGCTCGTAACTCGCTATTAGTTGAGAGATTAAGTGTAGTAGCATAACTTTTATATGTACGATGTCTCTAGATTTAGCCTATGGGAGACGAATAAGTTATCTGTCAATCCGACCAACATCCCCCAAAACTGATCACTTGCATGTCCTCATCTTCCCTTCAATGTGACTGATCAACCAATCGAATACACTTTACCCAATGTTTCATCTTTAGCGTCTTCGTATT
>JALLBH010000224.1:0-33588 GCA_036940005.1 Skeletonema menzelii | reverse complement strand
AAGCCTACAGCGACGCAAGGTATTTGGAAATGTGCCGTAACTTGAGGATTAAGGGTTTTGGACTCATGCATCACTTCTATTCCTTGAATCTCATGAGAAGTTATGACACCGATTCATACAGCGAAGAGTTACCTTTAGATGAGTATGCTAGGTATTTCTCGCACACTGTCCAGAAGCAGCTTGGGCTCCTATAAGTACATGTTTAAATTCTAGAGCACAAATGTTCGATGTTCAAGCCGTTTGTTTTGCATACGCCTTGGAACCGGGCGGATACATCTGGGACAATGGACCGCTTCTCGCATTGCATCTCTCTATCTCTACTTTCACTTGATGGTTTATACGTAGGAAACGTGCTCTCGTCACCAGAATTTTGGACTGTTTTACGTCTACGTAGAATGTGAGTTTTAGCCAATTTTGGCGAGGTAGGGAACTTATTAGGCTGATGCCAATTCTGCGTGTATAAACTATAAATTGATTACTTTTACACTAAAGAAGACAAGCTGAATCTATTGCTATTGAGTAGAGCATAAGATCGGCCGCGTTGCATGCTAAACACGCTACCAATACACAGTGCGTTGATTTTTTTAGCCCAAATGTACTATTCCTACGTGAAAAAGTTTTTTCATTTTCTTTCTTTCCTGTGGTAGTTTCTTTCTTTGGAAGAAGCATGTTCGTTTGCTTGAATAAATTGAAACCGTCACACCGGCTAAAAAATTCAAGCCAACTATGCTATGCCTGCTGCTTGTATTACTGTGGTTTGTAAGTATCAACGCAATAATAATACATAAACATACAACTTCTTAGTAAGATGAAAAGACGAAACAACTATCCTCCACCTAGAAAACCGACCACAGCTGGATCTTCTGGAAGAAACATCATCCCTTCGAGCTTTTCACCATCGACAAGGGCAACCGGATCAGCTAATCTTATTCGTTTTATCTTTTTTGCTGCTGCATACCTGGTAGCTTCTACGCTTCTTCTGGTGGGATATTTATATGTCATACCGATACCGACGTCCCTACCAATCTTCGAGAAGGAGGTGACTGTGGAGTGGTGGCATGCACGACAGTTTCTTCGAGATTTTGTGGGCCTACCTGAAGAGCACAACACAACCGTGGATGGCTTTTCAATCCCTGGACCATTCTACCAAGACAAACTTTATCTAGTCGGGGCACGTCTGACAACATCGTTCGAAGCAAATAATGATAATGTTTATGCGACACTCTTTATGATGCCCGGTGATTTTTGGCGTAGGAAAAAAGCAGATAAGATAAGATGTGCTGTCAATGCATTGAGCAACGGAGACAATGGCACCTTGTTACCGCACAATAAGGTGATTGAAACATTGAAGATCTACGTTGAAGTGACGGGATGCCTCACTTGCGGTGGACCCATAGCAATGGAATACATTCCTTCGATACACGCGGATGCTAATGTTGTCAACGTAACAATGATCTGGACGGCTGATCTCAGCCCATTTGTGAAGCGTACACATTTGTCTCGAATCCTCAAAGAAACAGAAGGCACTACAACCAGTAGCATGGAAAAGGCCATTCGTCTCTCATTCTCGCTTGAAGACGATGACAAGCGGAATTTCCAGCTTACTCCTGGCAAACGATTGACACATTTGGCAACAGTGGACATTCCTTTGTCGACAGGTGTGGTAGGCCATGGTGGTCCCCAAATACGTTCGCCCTTCTCGAATGTCACAAACAAGGGAGAAACACTATCGAATAAATTATCTCCTTCGTTGATAGCGCATAAGCCAGTGGACGTTTCACTCTGTGTTGCAGTACATGGTGAAAAAGCATTGAGACATCTTCCTGAGTTCGTTCTTCATCACTTGAATGTCGGGTTCGATCACATTATAGTTGGGGTTCTCCAAACTCATCTTGGCTCAGACATAATTCATCATGCGCAGTCAGTCCTATCACCATTTGTGGAGCAAGGAACGGTCGTTTTAGCAGGGATGGGTCTGGGATCGGATTTGTCGTGCGAAGTAAACATCGAGAAGACTCATTTTTACAACTCTTGCTTGTATCATAGCAAGGGATTGGCAAAGTACATGGGAATATGGGATGTAGATGAGTATTGGCTACCGCCCCTCACCACAAAAGAATGGCTACTCCCTGACAAAAGTACTATGAATGGTCGAATGCCGGACGCCATTGAGTCACTGAACCACCGATTTGGACGAGACCTTTGGCAAGAAAGCTATTATTCCAAGGTGCCAAGTATTCTCACTGTGATGGAATCAATTCAAGCGTATCATGATCTTAATAATTGCGGTGAAGATTGGTGTTTTCATGCGTTTCCTTCAATGACTGCATATAGAAGAAGGGTCAAAATTGAGAATGAAACGAATGTGCTTGTAGATGGTAAGAGAAGAACATATACCATCCACGGTGACTTTGAACGTCGAGATAAGGAACCTGATTTAGAATGGTCCAAGTCTGTAACGCGCACCAAGAATGCTCAAGTTGCAGGTACCCATATGAGTGGATCTTGCCGCTGGCCGAGTCGTTCTCCCGATCTGTTTGTCAATCAACGGGACGTGGAATGGAGTGATGAAGCCTACAGCGACGCAAGGTATTTGGAAATGTGCCGTAACTTGAGGATTAAGGGATTTGGACTCATGCATCACTTCTATTCCTTGAATCTCATGAGAAATTACGACTTCAGTGAATACAGCGAAGAGTTACCTTTAGATGAGTATGCTAGGTATTTCTCGCCCACTGTCCAGAAGCAGCTTGAGCTCCTATAAGTACAAACTGGACAGTGACTTTGCCTATTGTCTACCTACCTTCCTATCTGAATCTATTATTTGTCCCATGCTCTTTGATGTCTCCGATACTTTCACTTGATTTGAGTTAGATGCGGGGGATAATGACCTTCGAAATTTGTTTTAGATACGGGCAATAAAGAAGGAATCATTTTTTCACCCGCTACCTAACCACGACGGCAGAAGCTGTGAACATGAATGTAGAAGAGATGTAGAAGTATGTGAGAAATGAAATTGTACTATGTACTGAAGAGCATCACCGTATTGAACCAATAGATTGAACGTCCAACGTAACGTAATGAAGCATATACCATGACCACGCCAAATTACCCCATTCTTAAGCTGATCCCCTTAACCCCATCTCAAGCAGCTGTCGAGGTAGGGCTCAATGCTGCCGAGGTCCTCGATAACAATAACGAATGGCACATACCACCTGAACACACGCGACGCCGCCGGCCCACACTATGGCTCAAACTCTGCTCCGAAAGTGACGACATTGTCGACGTCGATGACAGCATTAACAACCCTCTCGGACCCACGAGATATGCTCATTCGGATGGCGATGGGAAGTATACCTGTGAGATGAAGTTGGGCAGAACTGAATTTGCCAATATTATTTGGAATAAAGTATCAAGAGCGTTGTGCGATATTGGAATGACGAAGAAGGAAACTACGAGTGATTCTCGTGATGGTAGCAATAGTATCGATGTCACTGCGTGGATTAAGATGAGAAAGGCTGAAGATCAACATCTCGTTCATTTGGATGGTACTATGATTGCACATGGCATCAATCGAAAGTTTCGAGTGCAAGATGGGTCAATTTTGTCGTTGTATGGAGCAACGGGATTTGCGTATCGGATCCGTATAGAAAGCAATGGGGCAGTTGTAAATAAAGTTGCGAGCGTTGCATCTAAAAAGAGGGGGGCTGATGAATTAACAACGATATCTGAGACAAGTGAAAGTGATGCCAAACGACACAAGCACCCAGGTGTCCTACAGGGTGCACACTCGCTGATTGAAAATAGCACTGAGTGTCCATTATGTTTTGGAATCTTTGTCAAGACTGTCGCGGTGCATCCCTGTGGTCATAATTTTTGTGAAGAATGCGCTGAAACACACTTGGCGTCAATCAACTGTCCTGATTGTGCAGACGATGATACCAATGGAATTCGAACAGAATGTCCATGCTGTAGGGGAGAAATTGAAGGATTCACTCGCAATAGATTAGCCGATGCAATGATTTGGGCGGTTGCATTGAACGGTTGTTTCGATCGTGATGATGCCATTACTTATTTGAAGAGGAGGGAGGATGCCAAGATGGATGCTCCCACAGAGGAGCAAAAGGAATGTATATTGAGGTGTGGGAAGGGAGAGCAGGAAGACATTATGAATGACAATGGACCTGTGTTCATGGCGCCCAAACCTGTGGTGTCTTCACCAAAGACTGTTATACCTACCTTGCCTACCTTGTCAACTAGTCAGGCCAGAGCTAATCTCAACAACAGCAGTAATGAGGTTGTTGATTTGACGTGATGGTGGAATGTATGGTACTACCGTGAAGGCAGTTGCTGATTGTGCGCACGTACAGTTTGTACTATAATCAAGTGCGATAAAAGATAACTATGATAGTTTTACCGCGGACTAACTCTAAAAGCTATGACCTTGCCTTCTTAGCAGCCATCTCCTCCTTGCGTAGTCGTTGCTTCTCTTCAATCCTCTTCCTTCGCGCCTTTGCCTCTTCTTTTCTTACCAACTCTTTGTGTGTCTGATCAAACATGGATACAAAAGTATTGATTGTACCGAAAAATGCTTCCGGAGACAATGAACTATCTTCTCCGAAAAAGCGAAGCAGGTCGGTGAACCTACTCCTAACGTTGTCAAACTCATTAGAGAGTGACTGAATTTTAGACGCAGCACTGATTGAAAACCTCCCCATGGGTGATGATTCAATGAGTTCATCCTCTTCTCTTTCTGATCCTGAATCATCTGGCTCTGGCAAATTCTTTTTAACAACAGCTTGCAGTTTTTCAATACCTTGATCCATCTTCTTTAGTTCTGAGGAAAGCATGTCCATAGCGACCCTCTCAGCAGCTTTGACGGGGGCAAAGTCTTCCGATAACTTCAGAACATCAGCGTCATTCTTCTGCACGATTGACACCAAATAGTGCAACACGCTTGTCTGGCGGTCAAACGCCTTTGCCTCTGCCAATTTCAACAATGAATCAAGTGTGATAGCCGAGACACCTTCATTAGAACCCCCCGTATTCAGAGCATTTCCAAGCTTCAAAGAATACAATAGCAACTTTTGAAAGCGCTCTGAATTCTTCACAGCATCGCATGCTTCCGCAAGCACTTTTGTGCCATCGCGGATGCTTTCAGCATGTGATTCAAACTCAGCTCGGAACACCATGCACTCAAATTTTGCGTTGGCATCTGGAACGTCAAGCATCACAGCCATGTAACGTTCACATTCACCTAACTTGTTGATCGAATCATCAATTTCGGAGCGAGGTGCATCCGTAGGTGGTAAGTAACTTCGAAGAGCTAAAGATTCATCTTTCGTGGGTAAAAGTTGCATCATTCCACGCAGCTCATTGGCCTCAGCTTGAACATATTCCATGTTGTTGACTTGTTTTGCAAGCGCATTGTAGTCAACCTTGAACTTGGCAAGCAGGATGGATCCATTCATTCGACGTCGGCTATCAATAAGTTGTACTTTTTGCTTTGAAGAATTTTTCTTAGCGTCAGGCTTATTCTCCTTTTTGGGTGCTGCCTTGTTATTTATTGACGAGGTGAAGAGATTGGTGAATTCCTCATTGTCAATGTCCAAGCCAACCAATTGAAGAGATTGATCCTTTGCCTGGTTCCAGAAGGATGATGCATCAAGCTTGGACTCGTCAATTTTGTTCCAATGCAGACGTTTTCTAGCCACCTTCGGCTGATTCAACTTCTTCTTTGGCTGATTGACTTCACTTTTCTTTGATTTGCTCTGCGCGGACAGAGGTCTCGCAGGATCCATATTGATGATCTCTGGGTCCTTCCCTTCCTTTTTTAAAGCATTCTGAACTGCACCAACCGGGATACCCATCTTCAGCATCTTGAAGAATTTTATGTATTCAGGGTCATCTTGAAGTGCAGGGTCTGCTGGTTCCTCAGGTTGTTTCGGCTTCGCTTTCTGTTGGCTGGACAGAGATTTATTTGGATCCATTTCTGCGATATCAGGATCTTTGCCTTCCTTCTGCAGCGCCTGTCTCACTGCACCAATGGGTATGCCCATTTTGAGCATTTTGAAGAATTTGGTATACTCTGGCATGTTTTTGAGCGGCAAATCAGTTTCCTCCTTTGCCTGACTTTCGCTTTCGTCCTTCTTCCTTTGACTTTCGTAAGATTTGTTTGGGTCCATCTCTGCAATGAGAGGATCCTTACCGTCTCGCTCAAGTGCCTGCGCAACAGTTTCAATGGGCATACCAATCTTAAGCATCTTCATGTACTTCTGATACTCAGGATCATCTTTCAGAGGTTTAGCAGCCATCATAGCAGGTGCAGGAGAAGCGGCCATAGCTGCAGCACGCTTGGCAAACATAGCTTCCAAGGCAGATTTCTTACTATCAGTAGCAGATTGTTTTTCTTTTTCTGCATCCCTCTTTTGCTTATCAAAAGGAAGCTCTGGATCAAGGTCCAAAATCGAAACATCTTTTCCATCACGTTCTAATGCTTGCATAACAGTTTGACGCGGCATTCCTAGTTTCAACATTTTGAAGTATTTGGCATATTCAGGATCTTCCCGAAGTATCGGCGCTGAGTTGTCATTTGACTGAGCAGCGCGTTTCGCGAATAATGCCTCCAAGGCTTTGTGAGGAGATGGCTTGTCAGGTTCGTCCGGAGGCGATTCAGCAGGCTTCTGCTCCTCGGCCGTACGTTTTGCGAACATAGCTTCCAAGGCTTTTTGCGGAGATGGCGGCGAACTTGTTGTATCTGACTCTGGGGTTTCATGTACTTTGTCTTCTGATTGCGCAGCACGCTTTGCAAATAGGGCCCCAAGGGCTTCATGTGGAGAAAATTTGGTTGTTTCACTTGCATTTTGTTCTGTAGAGCCATGCTGTGAATTACTTTGTTCTGCATCTGGCTCCATAGTTGGCTGTTGTTGATTACTCTGCTCCATTTTCGACAAGACCTGCGTGAGGAGCGACGGCAAATTCTCGATACTAAATTGTTCTTCAGTGACATCATCATTCTGCTTTGCGTCGGTACCATCTTCCTTGATTTTGGAAGATAACAGTTTGGAGAGCTTGGCTATGTCAGTCTGACTCTGTTGCAACAATTCCTTGTGATGGAGATAAGAGGTATTTTGTTCTTCTTGTGCCTTCCTTGATCCAAATCTATCTATTAAATCAGCAACTCTATTTTCAATTTCTTCAGCAGAATACGAGCGCACCTTGTCTAGCCTTTCTTGATCAGCAATTTGAATATTGTCCTGCGGAACGTTTCGTGCTCCAGTACCCAGATCCAATCGATCCAACAAAGCAGACATTTTAGATAGGTCAACCCTTGGCTTGTCTACTTGCGAGGCTGTGATACTAGAAGTCTCACTGCGGTCATCAACAGCTTGTACATCATCGATTTCAGTTACTGGTGCAGCACTTTTCCAATTGTAGTTGTCATATTTTTCAGTTGTCGCTTCATCTTTTTGAACAATATCATCTATAACATCATCATCACTGCTTTTATCACTACGTGTGAAGCTACTTCTCTCTGTTGCGTCTAACGAAACAACGCTTGAATCGATCGTATCTTTTTGTGCCGTCAATTCATCCCCTATTTGACTCGCAAGAGATTTATTTGGATCAAGATCTAAAATTGCTGGATCTCTATCATCAACTTCAATAACTCGTTCTACCCATGATCTTGGAACTCTTGATCGTATCATTTGGAAATACTTGGAAAATCGAGGGTCATCCTGAAAGAGATAAACATATAAGCGTTAGCAATGATGCGGACGCTTTAAATGGTGAACAATTATGTCTCCAAATGAATACTTTGTCACGACTTACCTTCAATGGCAGATGGTCATAACTTTGATTTCCGCTCTCGGCACCCCCTGACGCAACCGACGAGGTAGATGAGCGTAGACCTCTTGTAGGAGCCCGCCGCCGGATTTCGTCAACACTCTCTCGACGACGACCTATCTTGCTGATAGACGAGTCTGCATCGCCAGATGTCACCCTCAAAGCTTTAAGCCGGTTTAATCTCGCATTGGAAGCAGCTATCGCGGCAGAGGAAATATCTGCCGGGGTCGAAGAAACTTTTACGTCATCCCTATCAGTCAATGAAAAACTCTCGTTACCATTGGATCTTTTTCGAGCCAATTCGCCTGCCCTTGCTGTCATCGCAGCTAACTCAGCCTTCACTGAAGCGCCAATGTCTACCGGAATGGGCGCAGCAGGCCTATCTTCTCTATCAGAATCTGAAGAATCCATCGACTCAGTTCGATTGATTGCAACATTCCTCCAATTTATATTCCCCTCCTCATCAATATCGGCTCCATTCACTTGTTCAGATAGAGGGCGGTCAGGGTCTAACTGCAAAATACGAGCATCCCTCCCGTCCACTTCTAGAACTCGTTTCACCCACGAACGTGGGACTTTTGCTTTCAACATTTT
Source organism: Skeletonema menzelii (assembly GCA_036940005.1). NCBI lineage: Eukaryota > Bacillariophyta > Thalassiosirophyceae > Thalassiosirales > Thalassiosiraceae > Skeletonema > Skeletonema menzelii. The sequence continues at coordinate 25,146 of JALLBH010000224.1, read as the reverse complement.
GAAGTATTTGGTGTAATTTGGATCATCGCAGAGAGGTCTTTCATTTGACCCTTCCAATTCACCTGATGAGTTGGGTTGGTTGCCTTTTCCACTCATGTTGCCACGCTTTTCCTTTGCTGTCCGTTTTGGAGAAATGTACGATGACTGCAGCGGTGTTGAAGATACTAGCTGTGCATTGTTATCATTTTTCAGCGACTGTAAAACGAATTCCGGGTTTGTTATTTCATCCCGTTCCATTGAGCGTATCACAGCAACGTCAGGAATACCCAGCCGTACCATGTTGGAGTATCGGGATAGCTGTGAAGGTGTAGGGGCACCAGATAGGGCGGAATCCATGTTCGAATCGGAAGAGTGTATTGTTAAGGTATCACTTGCAGAGCATTGCGATTCTTCCTCGACAAGGGTTGATAGTTGTGCATTACTTGCATCGCTCTCACTAATGCTATCGCCATAGTCAAAATTGGCATCGTAAAATAATACATCGTCATCATCACCCCCTTCTACATTAGTTCCATTCCCACCATCATTTGCATCTACAAAGAACTCAGAACCGTTATCAAGTTGATGAATTTCTTCATCGTCAAAAAGATACTGTTCTGCAAATTTTTCATCAGTTGTTTCAAAGAGATGTTGTTCTGCAAACTTGGATTCATAGTTCATAAATTCAGATGCCTCCTTCTTTATTCTCTCAGAGAGTGCATCCATTCTTTTGTCTTCGACACTTGCCTTTCTTCGCCCAGATCGCTTTTTACTGAGGGGGGCTTCATCAAAGGGTCTACCGGGAGAGGATGACGATGACGATGCAGAACTGGAAGATTTATGTCGATGGTGCTTTTTGCTCTTTTTTGATTTCTTCTGTTCCTTTTCCAATGACTGCCGCTGTCGACTGTTGGATGAGGAAGTGTCAAACTCAGCCTTTGCAACCTCTATAGCTGTTATCCGATTATGTAACATCTCTCGTCGTTCGATAGCTCGATTGAGCAGTTCCTCTTCTTCCATTCTCTGTGCATTTGTTGACTCGACGAATTGATTTATTACGTTCTTCGTGGTTTCAGTGTAAACATTATTGTCGAATATTGCTTGATCCGAACCATCTTTGCAAAAGGGCGGAGTAAAATCGTTCAAGTTATTGCACTCCCCCTCCCCTACATCGCTATTATCAAACGAGTCTTGATGAAGCTGCACAGTTTGCTGCGATTCATAGGTATCGTTATGATCTAAGCTGCGAAACTTTTGATTGTGAACATCGATGACACGTCTTTGGTGTTGCCTCCCCGTAAATTTATCGCGGACGATATCTGCTGCATCTTCGTCGTGCTGCTCTATGACAGGAGATAAATCGATAAAGCCGCTGCTTCCCCGCGTAGGCTGTGATGATTTCTTTCTGCCCTTTTTGGACTTGAGAGAATTTTTCAAGGACGACATGTTGTATAGCGACTTATATGAACAAAGATCTTTTTTGATCCTGTCCAGAGAGAGTTAGTGAAAAAAATGCAAAACCTGAGGGTTCACTTTCACTTGACTTGCACAACACCACAAAGATCAATGGCTGCTGCCCACCACAACTACAGAAGAAGCACCAATATCTTTACTGTGATGTGCTGTACTGCTTTACAATTCGATACTGTCATTGCCCCGAATCCGGCTGTAATAACATGGAGTTTCAGTTCATGCGAGTTCGAAGAAGTTATCTATTGTTTTATGCGGAAAATTTGAGCGTTTAAGTAGGTACCATAGGTAGGTAAGAAATACCATACTGTAAATAACGTATTCCTAAACGCATTTTAAGTATGTAAGTGAAAGTAGGAGGAAAGTAGGATCTATTGTCTATTGAGGTGTAAGTATGATACGATTTTTACGATACTTACTTTACCTTCAAGCCGGTCGAAGCCTACTAACCTACTTCAAGTATCTACCATACTTATTATCTTTTACTCCTATCTACCAACTCTCGTTTCATTTGGCCGCGCATTCAGCTTACCTATCTCCTGATGCAGGCCATCTTGGTTTATTTACATAAATTACCAACAAATAATAACAGAGTCTATCTGATATTAAACTGTAACATGATGCACTACCAACACACAAAAGTCTTTTATTACAGTTATATGATCGATTGATACAGGGATAACCACTTATTTGTTGTCATTGGCTCTTTATAGGGTTGATTGTTGCATGTATTCTGGGGACGAATAGAAGTTGCTTCTAACTGATAGAATGTGCTTGATCATGTATTAGGTGATGATTTTGAACAATCCAAGTATCAAAAGACGCCTTATATATGCCATATATGATGTCATGGGAGGAAAGCCGATAAATTGCAGCGTATCATTACGTAAATATCCGTGGGAGGAGTGACAGGAGGTACATCATGTCGAATTTATGCCGCCGATGGCGACGTTATTTTAATAATTTACGACGAATCAACCGAGTATTCCCGGCTAGGACGCGTAGATGATGATATATGTGACCGATTAAGCTCGGTATTATAGCTGTATTTAATAATTGTGATTAACTGTGGCCATAGGAGTGGAGGACATCATGGTGAGGGTGTAAAAAATGATGGCATTGGAGGGTTGGATTTTAGAGCGGTACTCGTTAGCGAAGCCATCTCTCTACCTACCTACTTACGGCCAAAATAGCGATTATGCGATAGGAATAGTAAATATAAATACTTGTGTTCAACCTTAAGCCTAAACTTCAAGCTTTTAAATTGAATTTCAATTCAACGAAGTTCAATTGTGACTTTTTCACGCATTCACTGATTTATTCCGAATAATATAAAAGCTTGGCTAGTTTCCCTTTTAGTATTTATTCCTGCGTACATTGATGGAAAGGGAGACGTGGTTGGAGACGTGGTTGACATCAATGACGTTTTTTCCGTCAAATAGGTACTCAAATTCAAGTTGGACAAACCTCAAATCTCCTTTTTCTGTTGACCCTCGGGCTACATACAGTACCACAGTTACAATGACACCCAGTGCACTGGAGCGGGGAGTCAATCTATCTGTGAGCGTAAGTATGTACTGTAATCTAAGGTACCAGTGACAAAGCTAGAGTAGAACTCAGGTAGAACTCCCTGCTTCTCTTAGGGAGACGCGGGGAAACTCACAATGCGAGAAGGTAGTGCACAGCTCTGGCGAGTCAATGTATCTGTGTTGTAAATGTAACTGAGTGTCAATGTAACTGTGGTACGACTGTAATCGTATCTTAATCGTAATCAATTGAACCTCTAATCGTGAACCAAGTTTGCATCGGCCAGGCTGCGGCTGAATATTGTATGTACTGCATAGCGCTGCTTTTACTTTTGTCAAAGCTTCCTTGTCCTTAGCACTACTGTTGTGCTGAGGTGCCTTGGTCGATACCTACGATATCTATCGGAGATACTTCCTGACGTTGACGACGAGCCTGTACACCCTTTTATGTGCCCTGGCCTGCACTACTCATTATTTAGCCACGCTCTGTCAATATACGATGCAGAGTCAACCTGATGTCATCGTGCCGAATGACAGCCTCGAACTCCGAGGAGAACATCTGCTGGAGAAATTGAGACTGGCTATGAGTAACTCAACGTCAAATAAAGGCACACAATACACAGCTTCAACATCAAAATGCTCTGAACGGTCATCCTTTACTCGTCAAACAAGGCAAATCTTGCCGAAGAAGAAAGGCGAGGTAGCAGCTGTTGCTGCTGTTCCCTCCCCATTGTCGAGTTCCCGTGTTGTATCAACATGCCCCACAAGCCCTACTGCAAGCACTCGGACGTTAAGCTCAGATGACTTATCTTATCATCATCGAGATGCATCGCAAGGACCGCAGTTGTTACCTCAACCGCCGCCGCCGCAGCCAACAGCTTCAAACAGCTGCGAGCTGGAACCTCTCGATTTTCGAAAAGGCAATATCCTCCATTCTTCATCATTGCTTGAGCTTGATATTTTGCTGGATGACAATGGTTATACAAGAAATGAGAATGAGAATACAGATGCGAGAACAACGCAGAATATTGAGTTTCCTCCGAAAAGTCAAGAACAGGCAGGTCTTCAAGATCGCTTACGCCAATTGGGGCAAAGTCAAATGCAGCAGTTTCTTCTTATGCAGCAGGTGGATAAACAGCAAGCCATGATATTACAGCAGCAGCAGGCGCGACATCAGCGCCAAAGACTTCCAACAGATGGAATATATAGTTTCAAAGATGTGAAGACAAATAGCCACCAAACGAGTGTTCAAACTACTTCATCGCATCAATATTTTGAAAACCCGGTGAACTCACCTTCTGAAGGGAAGCGCCCTAACGTTATTTCTCATCCAATCAACTCAAATACACTGGTAAAGAAGAATTCAAACAAACGTCCACGAGCAGCATCTTCACCTTGTTCGGGCAGAGGCTCTATTCAAGGCTCAAATAGTCGCGTTCGACTAGATCTTGGGCAAGCGAATTCTTCCCCAAGAGAACCGAGGGTTACTGTGAAAAGAAACAAAAAGACTAAAGATAGCACCTTTCAGTATGTCAAGGTGGTCGGAGGAGGAATCAAGGGGGGCGTAGATAAACCTTTGGTTTGTGTGGAACCTGCTGCGCCACCCAAGTCTAAGTCAACCGTTGAATTGAGTTCACTTCAAGACTACCTTGACTCCACACTTGAATCTCGTGGCTATGTCACATCAAAATCTTCTGCCTCGGAGCTAGGATATATCAAGACTCCCACTCCTCTCCAGATAGCTTCTTTTGCTACAGCCGTTTGCTCTGCCAATAAACCCGGTGACGTCGATCGGCTCAGGTCGATTCTCCAAAGCGGCTTAAGTGCGAACCCAATGAACAAGTTTGGTGATTCGCCCTTTTTCATAGCCTGCAAACGAGGTGTAACTGAGGTAGTAAAGGTGTTCATTGACTGTGGAGCGGAAGTTCGCATAGCCGACAGTTTTGGACGCACTCCTTTACATCACGTCGCCTGGGCAAATCCTCCGAATTTTGATACTGCCAAGATAATCCTAACTGAATACCCTCGCTTGCTCCACGTGATGGACAATCATGGCAAAACTCCGCTAGACTTTGTGGCTAAGTGTCATTCAAGCGAATGGATCAAGTTTATTGATTCCATGACGGAAAGTCTGTGGCCAGCTAATGCTGATGGGAAGAAATATCATCCAGAACCGTCCAAGGGTGCAATCCCAGACCCCCCAAACGCACTCAGCATCAAACTGGCAGAAGATGTGGCGAGTGGAAGAACTCAGCCCGAAGAGGCAGCAAAAATGCTGCCCTCAGAAATGTCTTCATGAACTGTTTCTATCCCATGTTCTGTACAATAGGTAGTTTATTGCTAAAAAGTATAGGTATAGGTGGATTTATTTAGTTGATAGGCGGGATAACGAAATACACGTTGCCATTCTCTCTTGCTGTTTCGAGAACCTGAATGTCTTCACTGTTTTCATCTAACGCACCACCATATCGGCGAGAAAGTCTCTCTGCGAGCCACTGTTTGTCAAGTTCCAATGAAGTCTCTTCCTCAACTTCTCTGACAAGGCTTTCAAGCGTGCTTTCTCCAAGATGCCGTTTCCCACCTGTGGAGAGGAATTAAAGTCAGAATGGCAAACATTGAGCGAGCAAAGTACTGTACGACAAATCACTCACCTGGTAGATCAAGCATCAACTCATAAGGTCCGTCGATATATCCTAGTACCATGATGTAACCTCTTTTGCTGCCTTTCGACGTTCCTTCAAGCCAGATAAAAGAAGTAAGATGATGACCCAATTTTATAGTACTGTTGTCAGATGGTGGTAAATCAATACCTCCATTCTTCAGCTGAGATAGTATTTCAGACACAATTTGACTATGTTTTGCTCTTGTCTTTGCAGATCGCACCAAAGCCTTCAACGATGATAACTGCACGGCACATATGAAATGAGCGTGATCTGAATGAAGGTTGTGACTGGTTGTCTTTTTTGCGGCCTTGCAGGCTTTGGCTTTGGCAATAGTTGGTTCCAATTCTTGTACTGAATCGGCAACGATTGCCACAAACCCATTCCTTTGATGATCTAGCAGACACAATGCACAGCTTACTTTGAATGGAAATTTATCTAATGATGTCATATCAGTATTGTCAAATATCTTTGTTGCAATCTTGTTCTCGCATACAGTAGCATCATTTTGAAACTCTATTGAGGTAGTTTGATTGCATACAAACATAGCTGGGGTTGTCTTTGTGTCTGGCACAACTAGAAGATTGTCAAAGGGATCTGATACATCGAGATCTTTCAATCGTTCAGATAAATTTCTGTTGTCATTCATGTCCTTCTCTTTGCGGTAAAGCTGACGCAATTTATCAATCTTGGAACAAGTGCATAAGGGCGCATGTACTTTGTACTTCGCCGCTCTGCAAATTTCTGAATGGAAAACGCTCAAAAAGTGTGTCGTTTCTATCTTGAACAGATGTTTAGGTGTATGATTACGTTGTTGTGCTCGGCTTTTATTCCTTCTTTGGTTGGGTTTATGCCCGTCACTGTGCATACTACCCCTACCTGTGTTTCTTTGTCCACCGCGGCCGCTAACCATCCGCCTATTTTCTAGCGTCTTCTCGGCCATTCTGATAGGTAATCGGCTACAGAAGGACCTTGCCGAATACAGCATGAACTGTAAACTGAATCGAACAAGGGTGCGCTTTGTCTATTGATGGTTCAATACACTCTGCGGAAGAATGACCTTGCCGAATACATGAACTGTAGACTAAACAGTTGATGAATTGACGATGGTCGTCTCTAATGATGGCTCCTGCAGCAAGCAGTATGTAGATAGATGCGAGTGAGAGGTGAGAGAGGTCGCGAGTCGAGCTTTATGGATGAGTCGCACAGCGGTTCAGCCTTGTGTTGACGTCTCTCATCTTTTTTAGTATTTTCTTGACATTTTATGACGAATTATCTCAATTTTTTCCAAAGATGTTACCGTCTTTGCGAACCACCGTGGTAGGGGGAAGGGTAGGGGAGATCGATCAGAGTCAGAGTATGGTATGATGTAATCTCTTTCTCTCAAGAGGAGTCGAGACATACAAGCAGTCTCCTCCATCTATTTGCGTGCGGGGAATGAAGCCATAGGTACCTGGAACTGACAGAGACTGATGATGATTTGATAGGCTTGAAACTGCAATTTATTCGTAATAACCACTGTTGGCGTACATAGATTCTTCAGACTGGCTTTCATCACTTGCAATCTCCCAGGGTTCCGCCTTTCTAATTCCAATTCTTTCATTCACGACACCGACAACAATCGTATCACCATCTGCATAGTCTCCACTCAAAATACCAATCGCTATAGGATTCTCCAAATTCTTTTGGAGCACTCTCTTCAATGGACGGGCTCCATACACTGGGTCAAACCCAACTTCTGCCAAGAAGTCAAGAGCCTCCTCAGTTACAATCATACTCATTGACTTCTCAGCGAGACGACTCTCGAGACGTTGCGCTTCAAGGATTACAATACCTCGAAGGTTCTCCTGCGAAAGTGAATTGAAGATAATGTTCTCATCAATTCTATTAAGAAACTCGGGGCGAAATTGCGCTCTCATTGCCTCTGTGACTTTCGCCTTAATGAGTTCGGGATCACCCTGCAAGTCAATAATGTCTTTACTTCCAACGTTACTCGTGAATATCACAATGCAGTTCTTGAAAGATACCTTGTTACCTTTGCTATCAGTAACTTGTCCATCGTCAAGAAGTTGCAGCATTATGTTAAATACGTCGGGATGGGCTTTCTCCATTTCATCAAAGAGAAGTACCGAGTATGGTCGGCGACGTACTGCATCTGTGAGTTGACCTCCTTCGTCAAAGCCGACATATCCAGGTGGAGCTCCCACCAACCTGGCAACAGTATGCTGGAAGCAAGGGGGTGCACAAGATGAGTTATGAGATGAGGTGAGTCAAAAATATTCGCATACAATGCGTACAATCAACATTGCGTAAGTATGCTCACTTACCTTCTCCATGTATTCCGACATATCAATCCTAATCATGGCATCCTCTGAATCGAACATGAATTCTGACAGAGCTTTTGCCAACTCAGTCTTTCCCACACCAGTGGGCCCTAAAAAGATCATCGATGCAATTGGCTTGGAGGGATCATTCATTCCCGCTCTATTTCTTTGGATAGCATCAGTGACAATGTCAATCGCTTCATCTTGTCCCACAACGCGCTCTTTCAATTTATCAGCCATAGTAAGGACGCGTTCTCGTTCTGTTGACAGCAATTTCGTAGATGGGATACCTGTCCACACACTTATCACGTTTGCAATATCATCTGGCATGACTTCATCACGCAATAAACGATCACCTGTATTCATTGATTCAACCCCTCCATCTTCTTCCTTCTGTCGTGCTTCCTCCAACTGTTCTTCCAACTCTGGAAGCTCTCCATACTTGAGTTCTGCAGCTTTGTTCAAATCATATTCTCTCTCCGCTTTCTCGATCTCCAACTTTACCGCAGCAATCTTCTCCTGTATTTCGTTTGCACCAAGCACAACTGCCTTTTCCGATTGCCAACGTGCATTCAACTGCGATTGTTCTTCATACATAGCCATTAAGTCTGCCTCCAAATATTGCAATCTTTGCATGTCAGTTTCAAGTCCGTTCTTCTCGACGTCTGACTTGATACTTAACCTTTCCATCTCAAGCTGAATAATGCGACGATCAACTTCATCCAATAACGTTGGTTTTGAGGTAAGTTCGTTCTTCAACTTAGCACAAGCTTCATCTACAAGATCAATTGCCTTATCAGGTAGGAACCTATCTGGCAAATACCTCGAACTCAGTTTTGCAGCTGCAATTAATGCCTCATCTCGGATTCTCACGCCATGGTGCAACTCGTACGCTGGTTTGAGACCACGTAAAATACTCACAGTATCTACCATACTTGGCTCTCCAACGTAAACCTGCTGAAAACGACGTTCGAGAGCTTTGTCCTTTTCGATATATTTACGATATTCCTTGATTGTTGTTGCACCAATACAGCTGTAAAAGATTTTATCAATTACAAAATCAGTTTAGAAACTGAACAGAGGAAGAATAAATACGATCACATAGCGACAACAACTTACCGCAGTTGTCCTCTAGCCAAAGCTGGTTTGAGCAAGTTTGACGCATCCATCGATCCAGATGCCGCACCAGCACCAACAACGGTATGCATCTCATCTATAAAAAGAACAATCTCCCCTTCACTCTTTTGAACTTCGTCAATTACACTTTTTAGCCTCTCTTCAAACTCTCCTCTCATTGTGGCACCTGCGATCAAAGCCCCCATGTCCAAACCGATGAGACGACATGGCGGCTTTAATGTGTCTGGGACATCACCTGTGATCATTCGCTGTGCTATCCCTTCTGCGATGGCAGTTTTACCTGACAAATATGAAAACAAATACGAGCGTGAGAAACACAAATAAAAAACACATGACATCATGATGTCAATACATTCTCCATCCATGTATATATACTCACCCACACCCGGATCACCAATCAAAACAGGATTATTCTTCGTGCGCCTTGACAAAATTTGAATCGCCCTCCGAATCTCATCATCTCTTCCAATCACAGGATCCAATTTGCCCTCCTCCGCCTGCGCTGTAAAGTCAATCCCATACTTCTCAAGTGCATCGTACAATCCCTCAGCACTACGCGACGTGACTCGTCCCGCTCCTCCACCACCCGTGGCAGATCCCGGCCCACTCTTTTCTCTCATGGCAGTCACCGCTGCTTTGATATCCTCCAGTGAAACATCCTGTTCATTCAGTGCATTAATTGTAAATTTCGTATCTTTCGCACAAAGTCCCAAAAGAAGAACCTCCGATGAAATATACGAATCTTTCAACTCACTCTTAATCTCGGTAGCAGTCTCCATAACATCCTTCAATGCATTTCCCAAACTCTTTTGTTTACTTTCCGATGCATCTCCCGTCACAGTCACCTTGGGCTGTCGTTCCAAATAATCCTCTACGCCCCTTTGCAATACATCGACATCGACTCCTGCATCTTCCAATAATTTAACAGCCACCGCCTTGGCATTGACGGCTGCCTCGGACGCTTGATACTTGGTTGGATTTAATAGTATGGACAGTAACATGGGTGCATCGACGGCTGTGGCGGAGTACGATTCCGCGCAAAAGGGGAGGGCGGCAAGGGTGGCGAATGCTGCCTCGGTGTAACGTGTCGAATCGAAGAGATCACCGCTGTCGGCCATTTGTGTGATTACTTTGGTGCGACGGTGGTGAGATGTTTGACATTTTTGTTGTGTATATTTCAAGATTGCTTTGTTGGGTGGATGGATGGATTGAATCGTTGAGGTGCTGCCTCTTACAGGTGTCAAAGATGATGGTACAAATGCATCAGTTTTTGAGAAGGCCAATAGCCCCAGAGAGGCGGCGGCACCGAGGTAGATCTTCATGGTGATTCTGATTAGCAAAAATCAAAAATGATTCGCGTCTATTGAAGAGTAATTTGTGTTGTAATGCAACTACTTCAGTGCATGATCTTGCGGAGTTCGCTTGAGACTATCTATGAGATGGATAAGAAAATGAAATCGATCGAGTTTGACTTTGAGCGTGCAATCTTCAATGGCGGATGACGCACATACTGAGAAGAGGGGAAAAGTGAGGAGAGACGCTCTTGATCTTGGATCCAAAATTCCAAAAAATGAAAATCAAGCCAGCTGCCGATATGGTATCTAACCGTTGCTCTCATCGATGGCGATGGTAAATACACTTGGAATTAGTCGGGCGGTAGTCGTGAGCCAGGAGTATTCGTTTTCATTGGTGTTACATCAGAGGAGAGGCAGTGGCAGAGGCTAACATCATCATAGCGCTTGCTAAGAGTTCATTCAGAGTCGACTAAGAGACTTTCGCTGCACATTATTTTTTCGGTCAAACGTCTACAATACACACAAATATGTCAAGCCCATCATCATCCATACGCGGCGCCCGTCAGGCATCAAGGAACAGTATCATGGAGCCCCCTACCACGACGACAAAAAGCGTTCAAACATTTGACATCACCTATCCGCTGGCATTGAGCCACAAAAAAGACAGGTACCTCCCCAGTAAAATTACGCCCAGCAATCGTAGACGTCGAGTGAGCGTGGAGGTGCACAAGGTCCTTCCACAGTTCGAGGAGGAAAAACGAACATCATCTGTTTCATCTGAAAGCAGAGGTAGTTTGCTCAGCGCAAGACGATTGTCACAAGATGAAAACCCAGACACAGCTTCGTCACCTGAGATATGCTATATAAAAATTCTCATGAATACGGCAGCTAACCCAATTGAAACATTGGTTTTCCGAAAACGAAAGGGCAAAACAGACTCACAGTTGGATCGTTCAGGACAAGAATCTGTTGCAGATAGCACGGTATGTGATCACAGTCTTGTCGAAGAGTTAGCCAATTCAATCATGACGGAAGCGACCACTACTAATAATTTAGTGAATTCACTAGGAGACTGGTTTGCCAAGTACGAGGTACCTCTAAAGAGATTTGACATTGTCGAAAAGAAGAAACGCACTGTGATTGTCACGTTTCTCTTCCGAGGACTTCAATTGAGGAGAGAATTCATCTTTGATTCGGAACAAGATGCCAATAGGTTCTGTCAAGTGATTGAGAGGGAGAAACAACTTCTGGGGCGTCGAGCGAAGGCAAGGTTGGATGCTGCTTTGGGTGATATTAAGCTCAAGGAGGGGGAACGATTGTCATTGCTTATCGATATTGTGTCTGCAGCAGATCTTCCAACCAAATCTCCTGACCCATATGTTATTGCTCGTCTTCAGGGGAAGCGAATCCACAAGACAGGATACATTTCCAATTCAAATAATCCAATATGGACATTGCGAAAGGGGTCTCTGTTTGTCCTTAATGTAGATGCTCTCGAGTTGTTTGAAGCAACAGGTGGTTTGATTTTGGAGGTAAAAGATTACGATGCTTACACCAAACACGAGAGTCTGGGCGCTTTGAGTGTGTCACCCAAAACTCTCTACAATTGGAACGGAGAACGAAAAGAGTTTGATTTGAAAGCTCTCTCAGGCGAAACGGTTTATAATGAAGGTAAATTGGTATTACGTGTTCGCAGGGCAACTGATCATGACATTGAGTTCATGGAGAAGTACAACAAGAGCAAGAAGTTTGACATCAAAAATGTGACCGATGATTTACTTCCCAGTTTAGAAACCGGTGGAAGCGCTTTAAAGAAATTGATAAAAAATAACAAGAAGACTGAGATGGGTCAGACGAAGTTCCTTGTGAGGCCTGGACCAGATCCAAAACGAAAGCTTGAAACTGAGTGGCTTACTAAGGAGCAAATCGAAGAAGAGGCATGGAAGCCATCTCATAGTTGGTTAGACATTGGTAGTGGGAATCTCGGGAAAGTCTTTGTGGAGGTCATTAAATGTGATGGACTTCCAAACATGGACACTGGAAGCGCATTTGGCAACCTGACGGATGCATTTGTGTCTTTGGTATATGAAGATTGCTTTGCAAGGACTCACACTGTTGATGATTGTCTCTCACCAAGGTTCATGCCGTGGTCCAGACGTGCATTCATCTTGCACACGATGCATACAAGCAGTCAGCTTTTTGTCGGCGTCTTTGACTCAGATCCACACTCTTCTCATGAATTGTTAGGAAGAGTATCGGTTGATCTCACCAATTTGATCCCGAACATGATTTACACGATGAAATACAACCTTTTCAATACTGCCAAGTGCAATCCACGCGGAGAAAAGTGTGGGTCTATTACGCTTCGACTTAGGTTGGAGCTAGAGAGTGAGCGGAAGTTGCTGCTTTCAAACCTTCATTATCCTGACTCTGTCTACGTCAATAGTGACAACAAGAAAGATTTCAAGGTAATGCATCAAACGGTCCATGGTAATGTCGACATGAAGAAATATGGTCTTGCGAACATCAACCAATACATTGAGGAGCTTTGGGATTATCTCACAGTTTACTACTATCTCGAGGACTCGTTTAAGAGTCTAATATTGTGGCGAAGCAAAACGACTATCCCAATTCCAGTGCCTCGGCTTATACCTTTGTCAATGAGGTGGGTGTCTTTGTCAATGCCACTCCATTCTTTGATGGCTTTCCTGTGCTTGATCGGCATGGTTGAAAATCCAGAGTTGATGCCTACGTTCTTCTTTGGCAGTATTGGATGGATCCTGATGGCAACAATGGAATATCGAACCAGCGGACCGGACCCCTGGGACCGGTGCAAGTCTTTTCAGCATTACTTCTGGTCTCTCATTTGGGGTGACGGTTTGATAAAACCTCATTACATTGAATCCAACGAAAACATTGAACGCATCAAAGAACGGGAGAAAGCTTGGAAGAAGCGCGTCAAAGACGCCGAGCGAAAGGCTGAGGAGTATGCTTTAGAGCAAGAGCAATACTGGAAGGAAATGGAAGCGCTGGGCGATATCGATGACGATTTGTGTGTTGTGAAGAAAAAGATCACGTTCAATCCCACAAAGGCGTATTTGTATCCAATACAACAATGGCTTGGATGGATCATCAATGCATTGCGTATTACAAAGAATATAGTTATCTGGGAAGAAAGCTACATTTCGTTTTGGTTTGCTGCAGTCAGCTTTTTACTCTCTGTCTTATCATTGTTTGTTCCTTGGAGTCTCATCGTGAAGTGGACAATGCGAATCACGGTGTATGTCTTTTTTGGACCTTGGATGAAACTCGTTGATATTTATTATATTCAAGTTGATGAAGCTGAAGAAAGTGAACGCAACGATAGACAGAAATCAGAAAGGCAAGAGTATTTGGCTGATCAGATACTCCAAGCTCAAATAGTTAGAGAGAACAATACGAAGTTGCTAGACTTTAAACAGTACATGTTCGGCGAGCACATTACCAAAGTGAATATCATGAAGAAGGATAGATTTACTGACAAACCTTTGCCCGAATCCAGCGCGGTTGTTTACAAACCAGAGAAAAAGTCACTTGGTTCAATTGCAATGCAAGAAGCAGGCTATCACACTGTCCGTGTTGATGGGCAGCACCTCGTCGGAGAAATGATTCCAAAGATACATGAGATGCCAAGCACAACTGCCCCAATAGGCAAACCAACGAAGAAAGTTGACGAAGACATTCCGAATTACAATGATTCGTACAGTATAGCGGTCGCCAAAGTGGGTACAATCATCGTGGGTGCCACCATTTTATCTGTGTTCTTCGTTCCCAACTTGCTCGGTATTTTCAGTGAATTGATCAGCAAGGACATGCATGCATGATTCAGTAGTTTTATCAATAATAAACGTTTTAGAGACTTTTGTTGTGACCATACATGTTGCTTGACATGAAGAAGCGGTTAAGTTTCTGCATCGTCGACCGAGTTGGCTCGGCGTTCTCTCTGTATTGAGTTACCAGCTGAAGAACGACTCTCAAACTTTCTTTATCTGCAAAAGGTTCTTGCGGCGATGACGTTGACTTGTGCATCCAATTCAGAAACGTCTCTCTCCCATTCTCCTTTAGTAGAACATCGACCAAAGCAGGGCGAAGATCCGAATTGAAATATGTGCTCTCTGTTTCACCTTGTTGTTGCTGAGTCATTTCATCGATATTAAAACCAAAAAAATCATTCTTAAGTGTCAACGGATATGTAGGAGGGCAGACCAGGACAACAAGAGCCAACGCGACTGCCACAGCCCGATCTCTACCTTTTGTGCAATAAACCAAAACTCGTCGTTTTTGTTGCAAATGATGAATTAGGAAAACTAACCCTACTGGAATCCATCGTTCTAACTCTGCCTTGTCTTTCTTTCCTTGTGCAACTGGTAATTGCATGTAGAAACACTTTCTTTTGAAACGCTCCTGCTGCTCCTTTATAGACTCATGCATGTCTGGATACTCAGTGTCTGTAATGTTAAGAACACCATCAAAGTTATCCCAACAGATTGGCGGCTTGCCAGCATCAAAGCTACCAATCCACAGGTCGATACTGCCAATCTTGTCCGCATTTTCCATTGAGTTTGACCGAACACAACTCAAATGATTATCACTTTCCCGTTGGATGATTGTATCTATCAATGCATCAGTATCATCGTCTGTCAAGGTTGGTTCAAGAAGTTGCTCATAATTGGACCAAAACAATTCTGGGGAAAGATTTCTTCCCCATTCTGAGTCGTCATCTGCAGCTCCAGGAGTATAGTAGTATCCAAAACTGGATTCATCGCTACCGCTATGATTCTTCCAGTGAATGTGGTTCTTAGAGCTGCTTCCCTCGTGATAGTTTGATGGATTGCAACATATAATTGTGTAGTATTTGTCATCATCAACACTTCTTGATTGCAATGAGTTTGTGTAGCTTTGAACTTCTCCTTCTACTATCCACATTGGTCTCAACGGTTTGTTTAATTTGTTCACCAGCCAATAAGGATTGACAATAGCTTTGCTGGAGTACAATAATTCTACTCTGGAATCAATCAAGCTAGAAATCTCTGCATACTCCTCAGGCGAAACAATAGATGCAGGTGCATACAACACCGTATCCCATTCAGACTCATTAAAGTGATCACATTGATTATTCTTGTCAAGCTGCAAAAACTCCTGTCGATACTTTTGAACTATCCGATTCATTACACAACACCAAACTGGTATCGTTCTTGAAAAACTATCAGGTAGAATCTTACGCACAGAGGAGTCCACGAGAAAGCAAGAGCTCACTTGATGCAATAGCTCGATCAAGGGCAAGTTCAATCGCTTTAGCGAAAAAGCGTATCTGGAAGTTATGTGTCCATCAGAACTTTTGAAATATACTTCTGTAGAGGTTGTGAGTTCATTTGGAGGGAGGTACCATGATCCGCAATTCTTGTTGGGCAGCCATGGAAAGGATTTTATACGTTGTGTAGTTGCTTCGTGCGGACTCTCACGAGCTAGAACGTCATAAACACGCTGTTTAAGATCTTGCGCATCACGATGAATGGATAACAAACGATTCCTAGCACGATATGCCAACTTTCGTTGTTGGCGGCTATTGAGTGGTTGCAGATCGTGCATTTTGGCGTCAAGTTATCCAACCTGAGTTAGGTTGAGCTAGAAGAGTGTTGAGTTGTTGGTTGGTTTAGTTGAGCAAAAGTTTTTTCAGTTTCAGTTTCTAGTTGGGACTTACACTCAACCGAAACTCAGAGAGTAAGCCTGGGATTTTTTTGAGATTGTGCGTAACGTTTAAGGGCTTTTTGGAGATGCTCTTTTAGGAAATCCTGCGTAGGAATAGTACAATTTCAAGAAGCCCCGAAAATAAATATGTCACGGCTAAGGCTGGTTTTGGAGCTTTTCTTTTAGGAAATTGTACGTAGGAATCCCATCTTATTCACCCCCTGAGGACGAAGGTTGAGCTGCCGCGTGTCAATGTATGATAATTGACTATGTTTTGATATTGTAGCACCATTTATAATAACAAAAGAGGTGACAAAGACTGACGGTACGGTTGTCAGCGATGATAGTGAAGCCGTTACTGTCGATAAAGGACGAAGTATCTCTAGAGACGAACGGATGGAGCAGAGAGCAGAGCATCGACATCGCATATTCGATCTGATGCTATTTTTTGTTTCTTCGCTTTTTTGTTGCGGCGGACGGCGGACGGGACATGGGGAGGACTTGATGACCAGGACAGCTAGCGGACGACAATTGAGCGGATACGGACATCGCTTTCAAAAAAATCAAAAATCACTTTTTTGCTTGAAATGACCATGACTCCGATGCTCCGCCAGTACCATCATAATAGATGATAGAGACAACATCACGATGCCGTTAGTAGAGAGACCAATCTGCATACACTAACTACTAGCAGCCAACCAGCAGCCTCGCAATGAATGACGACGCGAGCAAGGATACCGTTTCTACATCGGACCTGCTTGACTTAATCCAGGCCGATGTTAGCTCTTCTGATACAAACATCAACACAAATCGAAATAACACCAATGGCTTTCGCAGCAATAGCTACACCAACAACGACATCACTGATAGACAAAAGTTGGTAAAAAAGGACAGCTTCAACCGTGTCCGCTTGACTCCACACTCCTCTGCACAGACACGAAGTGTGCTGAGCAACGATGACTCTGATACATTCCTTACAAATAATAGTGAGGAGGATGACACAGTCACTGATTTCTTAGATTCATACAGTGTCACCAGTGGTATCAGTACAGTCAACCAACGAAGTGTCAATAGCGGCAATACAAAAACGAGACAGCGCATGCCGCTTGATGGAGGATATGGTGGAATGTTTGCTCCAGGAACCGGCACGAGAGCGTACAGTGCATCACGTATGCAAGTCCATTACAACAATGAAGATGCGAATGATGTTATTAGTCAGACTGATGAACAATCCAACTTTGATGGAGTGAGTGCACTCACCTCGTTACGGGGGGATGATGATCAGACTACAACAACGGGCTATACATTGACGTCCAAAATCTTTTCCGCCTTGAGAGGAAATGATTCGAAACGTAAAACCAACAATCCTTATTCTTCTGTTGGCAATGCTAGCACGACACAAACAATATCTTCTTCAACAACTTCGGGAGCAGACACATCAATCTTTACAAAACTTGCATTGTTCTACCTGAACATGCCATTCAGGCTACGATATTTCGTACAGCTATTTTCAATTTTGGCAGTGCTCATGATTGCATCTCTCAATTAC
This sequence comes from Skeletonema menzelii, assembly GCA_036940005.1. Classification (NCBI taxonomy): domain Eukaryota; phylum Bacillariophyta; class Thalassiosirophyceae; order Thalassiosirales; family Thalassiosiraceae; genus Skeletonema; species Skeletonema menzelii. Next base: position 7,479 of record JALLBH010000224.1, on the reverse strand, counting down.
TTTATTGCCATGGAGCATGTACCAATGGATGGCAGCAACAACAACCACTTATCTTCATTAGAAAAAAAGGCATTTGTGGGAGGAGGAGCATCTACAATTCGCATCCCTCGTCTTCGTGTACGGAATCCCATGAAATTTCTTCATGCGGACTATCGCAAGAACAAATTGATGGACAGAGCTACAGAGAAATTCGAACAGAGCTCACGCTACAAAGGCAAGAAAATAGGGGATCAATCTCCCTTTCAACTTGGATGGAAATCAATGCCACGACAAATATTCAATGATTTTGAGACTGGATTAAGTGATGATAGTAAAACAATTCAGCATGCGAATGCTGCCAAGAACAAACGACGATTGCCACCCAAGGGTACTGTGGCGTATGTTCTACCACTTACATCATGTTCTCCTCCACGAAACAATGCCTTGAATTTCTTTCCATACTCACCCAACCAACCAAAGGATGACGATTCTTTTCGAGACTTTGCAGTAATGCTTCGTTCTATGATACATGCTCAGAGTTATCAGAATATGTCGTCCGAGAGTAGATATGATTACAAGATGCATGCGATAATACATCCTCAAGCAAAGAACTGCGCGGGGACAGATATGTCAGTGGTGCTCCAGAATTTGGGATACCATGTTTCAGTCAAATCATCCCCAGTGGGTATACACCAATTGAAACACTTCGATGCTGCAGCAGAAATCTTGAAGGACGCAAATGATGCGAGTGATAGACTACCCGATTTTGCAAGGTTACATGCATATCAGCTAGAAGAATATGATGCGGTAGTAATGGTTGACTTTGATACATTAGTTTTGGGATCTGTTGATGAAGCATTAGATTTAATAGTGGCAAGTAGCAGCAGTGTAGATTCAGTATTTTCATGGGAACATATTCCCTTGATGGCACACCCAGAAGCAAAGGCATCAGTGATCAACCTTTCCTTTTTTGCACTACGACCGTCCAAAGAAATGTATGAATTGTTGGTTAAAACTCTCAAGCAGGCTCCGTTGTCAGCCACAAGAGGGTGGGGCTCAACAGGTAGAGGTGCATTCACTGGTTGGATGACAACGCAAGGATTTTTGACGTACTTCTATGATGAGGTGCGTAATGGAGCAAAGGTAGAACTGAGTCAATGTGCGTTTGGAAACACGGCAGAATCATCTCCATCGAAGTTAATCACCAATGGAGGAACTGTCGATTGTGATTCAAGCCCTAACGCTTCAAACCAATGCAATGACTGCAGCAAAACAACTCTAGATGAGGTGCGCGTTGCAGATTTATCCTACTGTCTCGCACCATGGGAGTGTGGTGGCGAAAACTCATCCACAGATAATTTGATGACAGGTCTGTGTCGTCAATACAACAAAAAATGGTTTGGTGGACGATTGCAAATGGAAGACGTTCATCCGCAGCTTCAAAAGACGATCGGCAAGCTATGCATTGACGGACAGTATCAACCTATGGTTGTGTCAGAGCACTGATGAGGATACATGTTATCACTTCATTGCGGCTTGTCTACAGAGTTGATGCTTTGCATCAAACTAACTGCAGGCATCACTTTTTGCTCAAGCGTCCTTCTGTCATAACTATCGCGTTGCATCTGAACGGAATGTCCCATATATAGAGCCAACGCCTCGAGTTCCTTCTCGGAAGCATCTGAGTTTTTTCTTACATGGGTAACAATCATGTCTCGAAGCAGGTGCGGATTTGTTTTCTTTTCCTTGTACTTGTAACAGCATCTAGACACAATTTGGTACATCGAATTTGCAGACAGAGGGTTGCCTGTCTTCGGTTGATGAAATAGAAATGACGAGGGAGGCGAGTCATCTGAGTTCCGAAGCAAACACGGCCTCCAACGTTCAATAAAATCATCGATAGCTGGAGTGAGAGATGGCAAAAGCGGGAGAGGAGGACGTTCTCCGTAGGTTGCTCCTGTTTTGTAGTCGTCAGCAGAGTGACGGATTACCCACGTATCCTCCCCATTTGATTCGCCGTCGATTCTCATAAAGTTTTTATCAAGTTGCAGCTCTCTGAATGTCCGTTGTCGATCTGGAACACATGCAAAGAAAGACAAAATCAAGTAGTGCTGGAAGGTAGTCGCGATTTCTTTCTGTTGGACTTCAAGTGACTTTCGTGGTTTCACTCCATTATCAACCTGATTTGCTGACTGTTCATTTGCCTCTGTCTCGTATTTGTCAATCATACCTCCCAAATCTGCCTTCAGCAGCTCAATAACTTCTAAATATTCACTCCAGTCTAGCCATTTCTTGCCCTCGTCACTTGACCGCGGAGCCTTTTTACTTCTGTTTCCAGCGTCTCTGTGGAACTTTCTCAGTTCAATTACCACAGGGATATCGTCTAACGGGGTCTTTGAAGTGGCGCTTTGTAATTTGTTAGTAGATGAATTCACTTCTCCAGCGAATCTGAATTTGACAATCTTGATCAAGCCACGAAGAATGTTTGCTTCATAGTTTGATGAGATACTTCGCTCTGATCTCATCCACAAAATATATTGCACAATGCATTTAGCTGATTCGGTATTTTGATCCAAGAATATGTCAGTCAGAGACAAGTTGCGTTTCATATCTGCAGCTGTCGCGTCTTTTCCGATGCGTTGTTTCAGTCTTTTCCACATCGCTTTGCGAACATCGATGGCTTCCCTTATGGCACTAGCCTTTGAAGTAGATGCTGTTAAGGGAGAAGAAGATTTTGTTGGTGTGGGTAATTCAACGGCATCTTTTTCATCATCTAGCTCATTCAAGATATTCATATCCATTACATTTTCTCGTGCATCTACCACCCATCCCAAGAATAATCTTGCATGTCTCATGTAAACTTCAGCTGTGCGTTCTCTTATCGGAGGTTCGGCTACAGATGCAGCTTGATGAACTGTCATAAAAGACCACAGATTGTCTAGCTCCAGAAAAAGAGTATGATATGCAGCTCTATCAGCATGATTGTCAATGAGTCCATAATTGTAGCTATCCTTGTCAGAATCTGCAGGACTTGTTTTGTCGTCTACACTGCTGAGTTTCTTGCGATCTTTTACTGTCCGTCTGAGTTTTGCTTTGTCATTTACTAATACTGATTTCCATGGCGCTAGCTTGGGTTTTGGTTGTGCTACCTGCTCTTGCTCGTGACTTTTCTCGTCTGCAGATTGATTGTCCTCTACCACATCTGAAGATTGAGGTACATGACGGTAAATATTGGATAGCATTTCATTCCTCTGTAATAAGGTGCCATCATCGACATTTTTTGTTTGTAGCCTATCCTTTACCAAATTCGTTATCCCCACTCTAGCTCGATGTGCATCAATTGCATTCCACTGAAAATCCTGCATCAATATCTGTGATATAACTTCTGGTCGGGACACAAAGTCCATTGCAAAGGACACAACGTCGTTATCATTCTGAAAACCAGATGATTTTAGTTTTTGTAGTAATGACGAAGATACAGAGGCTGAATAAGACGTCGAGCCGCGCTGAAAAGTTGATTGAAGCTCCACAAAGTCATTACTGTTGTTGCATACATTCGGACCAGCACCGTCGGCAGGCATTACATTTCCATTCACATCCGAGTTGCCTACGAGATCAAGATCCGAGAAATCATCAAACTGAAGTTTCAAAGGCTGCCGCTGGCATCGCTTTGTGGAGGCTCCTGGGGCAAACGCCAGACCCCCTTGGAAGAGCCGCCATGATAGGAGTGCGAGAAGCAAGGGTGGCTTTCGGAGGTATTGCATGAGTATCAGTTGATGGGTGGCGCTACTACATATTATCTGTAAAGATGAGTTGTCAAAAGATCAAAGATACTTGGAGCAGCGCGCCAAATCTTTTCTCGCTCTCACCTCAGTAGCTTGCTCTCACCTTCGTGCGTCATCTTCTAGAGAGAGTCTCGTGCTTGTGGTGGATTATGTACCATAGTTTCAATGCATGCACGTAGGCTCACCATAGCATAGCAACGACAGAAAACCCGTATACAATAGTCAACATGTGGTTGTTACGACTTAATGCTCTCGCTCTGATGATTATGGCAATGTGCCAGTCATGCCTGGTAGCATACGCTGCCGAGCCTATCATCATAGAGGAAGATCATCCACTCTTGAACGATCCCGAGGCACTGCAAGCAATGGAAATATTCATGGGAATGTCACCCGAGGAACGGGAGGAAACAATACAAGGCTTATTGGAAGCAGTTGGTGACGATCCTAAAGCACGTGCAGAGATGGAGTTGATCATCAGTAAGCTTCCAGCATTAGAGGCAGAACAAGTTGCCGGAGGGAAGTTAGCATCAAGTTTGAAACAAATGGTGCAAGATGACGAACTCGCCAAGGCACGGCAGAATGCAAAAAAACAAATAGGTGGCACAAGCTGGGAGTTTTTTCTGGAGAATGAAGAGGCTATATTAGAAGCTACGATTGCCGGAGGACAACTACGCCCAGAAGATGCTGCTCTCTTCAAAACAGATAAGGATGCATGGCTAAGACAGCTGCGGATTATTTGGGAAGATGTAGCCAAGAGAGATGAATTGTAATCATTATCATACTTTAGCAACTTAAAATACAGAGCAAAAGACTTAATATCTACAATCTACAACGCCACCACACATTGCAGCACGAGAGCGTCACTGATAGCCCAACTGAATAATGTAGGTACATAGTATTGTAGGAGGTAGGAGTAGCTTGGGAAGTTTTGGCGGGAGGTAGAAGAAGTGAGAGTGCAAGAAACTGAAGAACACTGAATCGACTAAGTAAAAATTATAGGCACAGTATTGATATTGTATGATTTATTGTGCCGATAGAAGGAATGTTATCTATTACAAAGACATGCTAAAGCTATTATTCATACTGAACAGTATTTTCGCTCTGCTGCTATCAAGGATTCGGCCATCGCTATCCTTCAGCACTGCAAAGTCACAATGGAGCCCTTCCAGTAGATTGCCTTCATCGACTCTATGCCTTCATGAACAAATTGATCGACAGTCTGACAAGAGTAAATATGGAAGAGGTATAGATCACATCTCTGCCGACATCAACGAAGGGGATGTTATTGCATATCAAGATGGGACTTGGTTTGTTGATGGCACGGAAGTGGGTGATGGTTCGCCATCAGTTGTCAGATATTGTCTAGTTGACACAGTGCAAATCGTCTGGACTCATGACTGTGAGCACGGGCTAATTTATGGATTTGATCTAGTTGTAATAGATAATGATGAACAAGTGTCTTGTGATGAGCCTGGTGCTATTGTGAACAAAGGAAGCATATTCATGACAGACAACGAATCGTATGTCCAATGCGGACCTGAACAAAAAAATGTCCAGAATACCTGTCTCATCGACAGAACTGAATTGGAAAGATGATACAAAACAAGCCTATGCCTCGCTTGTCTACTTTAACCCAGTAGATGAGATTATAACATCATAGATGCGCATAGAGCTAATGGTTTTCTTAATTTTTATGCATTTATTCATTATTCACTCCATGTCTAGAGGGTATCTCTGCTTTGTTTGTGTTTGATCTCTAACATTACCATTCCGACATTTAGTGTGCTGACATACCAACGGCTCCCTTGAATGCCTCATCCAATACTTCGCAAAGAGTTGGGTGTGTGTGTACCATCATACTCAATTCTTGCACAGTTGTTCCGGCAGCAACAGCATTTGAACATTCTTGGATCAAATCAGCAGCATGGATTCCGATAATGTGCACAGCTACAACCTTACCAGTGTCCTTGTTGTAAAGAACCTTGGCCATACCATTTCCTTCCAACTCAGCAAGTGCCTTAGAGTTGGCACGGAAGCTGCCAGTGGACTTTCCAAGAGTCCATCCCTCCTTCTCAGCACGCTCAATGGCTTGTTCCTCAGTAGGACCGACCATAGCAATTTCAGGGTGAGTGAAACAAGCAGCTGGGATAGCGTCATGGTTGACAGCATGTTCCCTGCCAACGATGTTTTCAATAGCACTAATACCCTGGGCTGATGCCGCATGAGCCAACATCATCTTTCCGTTGGCATCTCCGATGCACCAAACATTTGGTACAACTTCTCCGTCCTCGTGTTTGGTCAATACTCTCATCTTTTCGTCAACAGCAATAAATCCACGCACGGTCTCAATACCAGACTCCTCAAGTCCCATGTTTTGTGTGTTGGGCACACGTCCGGTGGCAATCATACAAGCATCGACCTCGAGGGTTTCAACATGTTCCCTGACAACGAAGAAATAAAAGTCGTTCATGAGTACATTGCTAAAAAAAGCACCATAAATTGTGATAGGAGTGATAGATTCCAGTATACTCACTTTGTATTGGCATCGATCATCTTAATTGTAACAGGCTTCTCTCCAGGGATTCCAGGTGTGACCTCGCTAGCGAACACTCCTGTCCTGTAGTCAATAGGTCTTTCACGGATAAGCAATCTCTCTGCGAGCTTGGCAATCTCCCTATCGAATGTGGGCATAATATTGGGCAATGCCTCGATAAAAGTAACTTCACTTCCCAAAGCAGTGTAAACATCAGAGAATTCAAGACCAATGTATCCCGATCCAACAATAGCAACCCATTCAGGTACTGAGTTGAGCTCAAGAGCACCATCAGAAGTGTACACGGTTTTCTCATCAACAGTAACTCCCGGAGGAACGAAGGGGATGGATCCAGGAGCAAGAATGATATCCTTGGCAGTGTAAATCTTTCCAGAGTTTTCATCCTTCACCTCATGTGCAGTTCCAGTCAAGACACCACGTCCATCTACAATGTCGACACCCAAAGCAACCAAACTTCCTTCCAAATTTCCCTTCACTCTGTTGGCCAACTGCTTTGCATGACCAGCGACACCCTCTCTGTCGTACTTGACTTCTCCCTCAACCTCAATACCAAATTCACTCAAATGAGCAGAATCCCTCATTTCACGTACGCGACCACTGGCGGCAAGCAAAGCCTTGGAGGGGACGCATCCACGGTTGACACATGTTCCTCCGACATCTTGTCCAGAAAAGACAGCAGTGGTCAAGTCCTGAGCACGTGAATGAAGCGCGGCTCCGTGACCACCGACACCACAACCAACGATAATGACGTCGAAGTCGAAGTTGCCGCATTTAGATGCATCAAGAGATGTAACGGAGCGGATAGGAGTGTTAGTCCTGGCAGGGCTGAACGCCGCTGCAGCAGATAGGAGTGTTGTCGCAATAAAAAGCTTCATTTTCACAGGTTTTGAGTGTATTGCAGCTTTGGTTGACAACGGCTTGGACGGTGGCGAAAAGCAGATCAAGGTGAGATGAACGTCACCAAAGACCAAAGATGGAGAGCATATTTTTGTTGAGGAGACTGACGTATGCAGAACTGCCCAAATCAGGATACTTAGAGGTGCATCTGGATAGAAGTATGTATAGACCTTACTAACGCTCCCCCCTTTCGTCTCTCTTTTCCGTTCCCCCGATTCTGCTTCTGCGCTTCGTTTTATCACAATTTTGTTAGTGAGTTTAGTT